>JAQQSW010004273.1:0-14479 GCA_028646575.1 Pseudocheirus occidentalis
AAAAGATGTTCAGTGAATTCTTTCAAGTTCTATTTTGCCCTCTGGTTCTAAAATATCAGGGCAACTTTCCTTAAGAATTTCTTGAAGGATGCTTTCTAGATTCTTTTTTTGATCATGGCTTTCAGGTAGTCCAATAATTTTTAAATTGTCTCTTCTGGATCTATTTTCCAGGTCAGTGGTTTTTCCAAGGAAATATTTCACATTGCCTTCTATTTTTTCATTTGTTTGGATCTGTTTAATAGTATCTTGATTTCTCATAAAGTCATTGGCTTCTATTTGCTCCACTCTAATTCTGAAGGAATTATTCTCTTCAGAAATCTTTTGAAATTCTTTTTTCCATCTGGCAAATTCGACTTTTTAAGGTATTGTTCTCCTCATTGGCTTGGGCCTCTCTTGCCATTTGAGTTAGTCTATTTTTTAAGGTGTTCTTTTCTTCAGTCAGGTTGTTGATTCTCTCTTCATGATTTTCTTGCATCATTCTAATTTCTCTTCCCAATTTTTTCTCCACTTTTCTTATTTGGTTTTCAAAATCCTTCTTAAGCTCCACTATGGCTTGTAATCAGTCTACATTTTTCTTGGAAGCTTTTGGTGCAGGAATTCTGACTGTGTTGTCTTCCTCCTGTTTCATGGTTTGATCTTTTTTGTCCCTAAAAAAGGAGTCTAAAATTGCATTGCTGGGTTTGCTTTGCTTCCTTTGCCTGCTCATGTTGCCAGTCAGTTACTTGACTTTTAGGTTCTATAGAACTCTGCTTTCAGAGGGGAAAGCTCGGTCCCAAATCGCTGGGGTTTTTGCAGCTGCTGGAACTTTTAAAAGGCCCAGTTTCTGCAGCCCCCACCAGGTTTGGCTCACTGAAAACATACCTCAGGACCGCCACCCAAGACCACAATGCCGATCCAGGCAGCTCAAGGCAAGAGAACTTGGTCTCTGAATGATCACTTGGTCTCCCTGCAATCTGCAGGCCAGGAGCTTCTGAAGCAGCCATGTGGAGGCAGCTGCAGGGCCACTTCAGCCACTTCTAGCCCTGGGGCAGTCGAATTTATCTGAGTTCCACTTACCTTTTATTTAGTCCTTGTTTCTTTTTTTTTAATTTTTAAATTAAAAAAAATTTTTTTTGCCTTTTTTTTTGGAGGAGGGAAGGTAGGGCAATTGGGGTTAAGTGACTTGCCCAAAGTCACATGGCTATTAAGTATTAAGTGTCTGAGGCTGGATTTGAACTCAGGTCCTCCTGACTCCAGGGCCTGTACTCTATTCACTGTGCCACCCAGCCGCCCCTTAGTCCTTGTTTCTTATGGGTTGGTTCTGGAAATTCTGGAAATTGCCACAGCTGCCAGTGATTCGCGCTCCAGCTGCGGGTTTATGCACTGTTGGTCTGGGCTGCCGGCGTGCTGTGATGAAGAACCCCTTCACATCTGTCTGCCAGTATTACCTTCAGAGGGAGATGGGTTTTTCTGTAATTTTTGTGGTTTCTGGAGCTTTAAAATTTGTTTAGAGTCATATTTTATAGGTATTTGAGGTGGTTATAGTGAGAGCTGAGGAGTTTTACTGCTTCTATGCTGCCATCTTGACTCCAAAAATGCCAACATTTTAAATGGCATCAATCAAACCATCAGTGGGCAGTTATTAAGCACTTCTGTGTACCAGGATCTGGGCTGGGTGCTGGGAGGCCCAGTCCCACCCTCCAGGAGCTCATAGGCTGATATGAGAAGAAGGTAGATCTAGGTGGGGCAGGCAGAGAGCAGATGGAGAACAAGAGCCAAGCCTGGTGTGAGGCCCCTTCGTGCCACTCCAGGATAATGGGTTGAGGATATGCCCCTTGTGGTGGTATGGGCCCAGGGCTGGACCTGGAGTCAGGAAGACCCAAGTTCAAATACAGACTCAGACTCCAGAGGCTGGCTGGGTGATGCTGGGCAAGCAGCCTAATCCCTTTTATCCCTGTTTCCTCACCTATAAAACAGTAGTACCCATGTCAAAGGTTTGTTATAAAGATGAAATCATATGTGGAAAGTGCTAAGCAGTGGTCTGGCACAGAGCAGGCCCTACAGAACTAAATGCTTTTATTTGCTGGTTTGCCTATCCATTTATTCATCAAGTCTTCTTCCGAGCACATGAGCTTTCTTGAATATTATTTCACTAATCTGTCCTCTGCACTGCCCTGCAGCTACCAAAATACTTTTCCTTGTGATCAGGTCATGCTCTCCATTCTGCACTTTCTGTGGCTCCTTATTACCCAGGGCTAAAGCACCAGCTCCTTGCATTTGAGGTGCCCCTCCTGATCTGTTTTCCCAATCTGATTTCTTCCAGCCAAGCTGTTGCCAGACCTCTCCTGGCTCTCACACCTCATGTTAGTGGAGGCCAGCCTCAGCATCCCCTGCCCTGCCTTCCAAGGTCATCGGAGGTACAACCTAGTCCAAGAAGCTCTTCCTAATCTACAAACAAAGATTAAGGATGTCATCAGGGACTACATCCATGCTGTTATTGGCATAGGGAACTTCCAAGGGAGGAAACTCCCTCCAAGAGTGCAGGCGGCCAACAAATTCCTGAAATTTAGTCTTAGAGAGCTACTCAGAGGCCTGAGATGGTGAGTGAAGGGCCTGGGGTAGCAGAGCCTGTATGCATAAAGGGACTTGAGCTCCCCTTTCTGGCCTCCAGGCCAGGCTGCCTGCTCTGCCACAGCCTCGCAAGTGAACTTCCCTATAGTGCTTTGTCTCAATAAGTCACTGACATCGCCTATCACAGGTCATTCTGAGCACAGAGACTGTTGCCTCTTACCTTCCCACGGATAGCGCCTAGCACTTCTGAGCCCTTCAGAAGTCTGTTGAAATGAAATGACTTTGTAAAGATTTACCACCAAATGGGTCACTGGCAGAATAATGACTGGAAGCATAGACTGTGCCTTTCACAGCTGGCCAGTATGATCTGACACAAAGAACTTCACCGACGGGAAAGGAGCGAATCCAAATTTGCTTCTGCAGAGATGGCTGGGGACAAGCAGGGCAGCAGAGTGGGCAGGAAGCAGGCCTGGTGGGCCCAGACACCTACGCTCACCTATTGCCTTGGAAAGATACCAGGCACGTGACCATGGATGAGTCCCTTAACCTCTCAGCAGAAGATGACAAACTCCTGAGCCACATAGTATGTTAGGAAGCATTTAGTAAGTGTTTACTCTGTGCTAGGCACAAGCCAAGTACTGGAGTACAAATGAAAGCAGAAAGACAGCAGTCTCTGCCCCCGAGGAGCTCCTGTCCTTGTGACATCTTTACAACATGTAAATAATTAGCTGCCTACAAGCTAGAGAAGGTGATCTGGGAAAAGGAGAAAAGCCTCCTGAAGAAGGTAGGTTTGAACTGAGCTCTGAAGCCAGGACTGAGGAGGCTGAAAGGAGCAGGCTCGGTGCTCGAGGAATAGGGTAAAGCCAGTTCAGAGGCCTGGAGAAGGGATATGACCCATTTGAGGTTCTGTACATCAGCCAACGTGGCAGGATCCCGGAGTGTGAAGAGTGGGCTCAGGCATGAGAGGGCTAGAAGTGAAGGAAAGGGCCAGGCCAGGAAGGACTTTGAACGCCAAAGCAATGCTGGAGACCCTGAGGAGTCACTGGGACATTCTGAGTGGGGCCCTGAATGGCTGGCAGCCGGCCTCGGCAATGAGCTCCAGACCTGATGCTGGTGCCTGCCTGGCCTGTAAAGATTGTATCTTTACAATCCAAGGAAAGACGTGACTGAAACAACATCAGCATTGCCAGGTGATGCCCATGGGGCAGACATAGTCACTGACTCTCATCCCTGGGCCTGGAGCCCCTGGCAGCAGCCCTTCAAGGCATCTTTGTTCAAGTCCCGTGAAAAGAAAGACAAGGAGCAGACTGTGCCAAGTAGGGCTGGGGGGGGGTACAAAACAAGAAGGAAAAGTTGAAGAAACTCTGGATTCTTTCCCTAGCACCCAATCCTGCTGTCAATGGGAGAGCAAGGGCCCTGAAGGCCTCCTGATGGGTCACTGACTAGAGAGCAGTGAGGCAGATTACCACAAGGACAAGAGCACTTCTCCTTCCTGGGCTTTTAATCAGCAAAATGTCAAGGCACAAAGGTACATTTTTCATCTCCCTTTATAAAGAGAATGTCTTCTTTTCCTACCAAGGGTAGAGGAAGAATGGGACAGCTGCAAGAAGGAGCTTGGATATCCATGGGGTCCCTGCACTCCTGCTATCCCAGGATGTGCCCTGAGACATCAGAGATGCTGCATGCATGGCATGCATAGATGGCTTGCTGGTGTGTGGACATGACCAAGGGGGAAGGCAAGGAGGCATCCAGTCCCAGCTTGGTAGATTTTTTCATAAGATATTGAGATGAAAAGTCAACGTCCTACCTCCTTTCTAAATGCTGGATCCCCCAGCAAGGCCTGGCCCAGCCTCCTGCCTACAGCACATCCTGGCTGAGGGATGCTATGCAATCCCTTGACCTTTCCTGGCCATCAGAAACTGTAGGAGACCCAGGGCCCAGCTGCCTCCATGCAGGATGAAATCCTAGGCCTGAGTCAAGGAAAAGCCATACCTGTATTTGTCCTGCTTGGGCACCTGCTCTGTAGCTTGCGGGCTTAGTACTGGCTGTGGGCACAGAGAGGTGAGCTGACTTTCCCAGGGTCATACACCCTCATGGGGGGTGGAGGATAGCATGAGTAAAGCGCTTCTCAGACCTTAGTTCACTGTAACCATGTCCCCAGTAACTCATTCTGATTAACCACTGGGCATTCCAACACTAAATCTAATCATCCTAAAAAACTGAAAGCCTTGCTTTACTCAGTCTCTCTTTTGAGCAAACATCTCAGGTGCTCCACAAACTGGCCCCAACCCACCCAGAGAGGTGGTGCTGCCTGGTGGTTAATGTGTAGGCCCAGGCTTTAAAAATTTGAATCTGCTTTCTCCCCATGTGACCCGGGGCAAGCCACTTCTCCATGGGCTTCAGCATTAAGTGAGGGGCTTGGTCTAGATGACCTTTCCAGTTCTATAGGAAAAAAAAACCACTATGATGTCACCGAACATCTGTTTGCTCATCTTGCACTGTGTTCCTCCAAGTGCCCTGCAGAGGCTTCACTCAAGAGGGAGGTTGGGTTACTTTGCTGCCCGATGCTGTGTTTCCCAGCACCAACCTTCCTCTCCCATCACCCGGGCTAATCCCTGGCCCTCAAACCTGGGGCACCTGTGCCCAGGCTCCTGCCGGTATCATTGCCCATCCCTGGAAGGCATGAGCCCCATCCTAGCCAGCCTCCAAGTCAAGACCGAGACTCTGGCTCAGAGACAGCTCTGCCCACAGGGTGTTTGCCCCCTCTAAACTCCATCTGACACAACAATGACCGACAACAAAGAGCTTCAGCAAAATGGCAGGATCCAGGCTAAAGCTTCAAAAACACCCAAACAGTCACTTCAGAAACCAAGAAGCTATCAGAAGAAAAGATGCAATTTAAAACAGTAACAAAACACATCCGGTATTTATAAGCTGAATTATTAGGGTATAAACAGAATTGATACAAACAACTCCAAAATGATTTTCACAGCTATAAAGAAAGGTCCCTCAGGAGAGTCGGTGTTTACATCTAACATAACAATGCAATTTTTATTACATCTGTGTATCATTGTAGTAAAAATGATACCAGTTAGCACTCTACCAATAAAACTGCCAGAGAGATACTTTATTGAATTAGGCAAAATAATATAAAATTTAATATGGAACAAAAGGTCAAGAATACCTAGGAAAATAACAGAAAAAAGGAGGAATGAGGGGGGATTAATAGCTAACATTTCTCTAGCCCCAAATATGTGCCAGGCACTGTGCTCAATGATTCCTAACACTTACCGCGTCTGATCCACCTAACAGTGCTGTGACTGTGATGCAGGAGCTGCTCTTAGCTCCATCTCACAGGTACACAGGTGAAGGGACTTGCCATCTGTAAGGATCTGAGGCTGGATTTGAACTCGGGTCTTCCTGACTCCAGCTCTAGCTCTCTGTCCACACAATACCTGAGCTACTCTTGCTAAGTCTGTGTTACCATACCTCAAAATATACAGTAAAGTAGTAACAAACAAAACTATTTTGTACTGGATAAAAAAAAAAACCAGAAGACTCCTCCTGGGAACAGAGCAGTGAAGCAAGGCTTAGAAGGAAATGGGAGCAGTAGCTCTCTTGGATTGGCCAACTGGCAGAAGGCACCGAAAAATCATTAAGTGGGAAAAGGAGCTCAGAGCCCCATCCTATCTTACCAGCAGATTCCAAATGGAAGAGGAAGGTAAATATCAAAATGTCATGCTGTTAAAAATGTTAGAGGAGGGGCGGCTAGGTGGCACAGTGAACAGAGCACTGGCCCTGGAGTCAGGAGGACCTGAGTTCAAATGCGGCCTCAGACACTTAACACACACACAAAAAAAACCTAGCTGTGTGACCTTGGGCAAGTCACTTAACCCCAACTGCCCTCCAAAAATAAAAAAAAAGAAAAAGAAAAAAAATGTTAGAGGAAAACAATTGAATTTCTTACCACTGTGGACAGGGGATGAATCTGGCATAAAAGATAAACTACTTTGTAATTTTAAAAAATGCTTTGCACAAATAAACTGGATGCATCTACAATTAAAAGTGAAGATATGAACTAGGGAAACATTTGGATAAATCATCTCTGATAAAAATCCAGCATTCAAAATCTCTAGAGAACTGATATAAATCTGGAAGATTGAGAGTCATTTCCTACTAACCAAGTGGTCAAAAAAGATGAATAAACACTTCTGAAGAGAAGAAATGACAGCCATCAACATCTAAAAGGGATCAAAACCACTGGAAACCTGAGAGGCGTGAATGACCACAACCTGGAGGTCAGGCTTCAGCACTTGTAAAATGGACAGACATGAAAACAGAAAAAACCCCACAAAGAATAAAGTTGTGAAGAACACAGAAAAACAAAGCTCTAATTTCCTACCAATGGGGCTGTAAGATGGTCTAACCCATTGTGAAAAATAATTTGGGATCAGACAGGAATATTTTCCAAACTGCTTCTCCTCTTTGACCTTTAGTAGTCCCACTACTGGGATAACTAAAGATGTAGTAACGTTGTCTGGCACATAGTGCTTTAATAAAGACTTTGCTTCACTCATAAAAAATGACCTATCTGCATGAAAATATTAATAGAGGTATTGTTCATAACAGCAAATATTAGGAAACAATCTCCATGTCCCATGACTGGGGAATAGCCGGGCAAAGTTCAGTGTATGAAACACACTGAAATATTGCTGTCAAATGATGGATATGAAGAATTTAAGGAAGTGTGGGGAGGTGGGCCATGCGGTGCAGTGGAAGGAAGGAACAGGGATGTGCGATCAGAGAACCGGGGCTTCAATCCTGGCCCTGCAGCTCGCTGCCCGTCAGACCTCAGCCTAATTCACCTGCTCTGTTCCCACACTTGTCAAATGAAAAGGCTAGACTGGAGGACTGCTAAGATTCTTTCTGACTTCACATCTACTATTGCATGAGCTGGGGATAGCGAACAAGGGAGAGCCAAAGAACCCTATCTCCGACTGCTACTCCTCCAGACATGGAGATGAGTTTAAATGGCAAGAAACAGTCCTTTTATAAGCAGAAAACGGCCGACGTGTATGACTGCAGTTCTGATAATGTGCAGCCCACTTTTCTCTTCTCCCTCGTTTTCATCCACGTTGATCCCCCTGCACTCTTCCCAATGGCCCCCAAAGAGCAAATGCCGTTGCCTCTGACTCGACTGAGAATAATGACCAGTGTTGTGCCCCCACCGTTCTCTCCCTCTCCCCATTCAAAGCCCCTCTCCTCTTCCCCTGCCTTCTCCACTTGGTGCAGTTTTGTCTTTGTAAAAGCCAACTTTCAGATTATGGGTGAGGCGGAGGCCCAGAGGGATTACACAGCTGTACAAAGCTGCGAATGCCTCCTAATCTGTTTTCCTTGTCCCGTTCCCTTTCCTGAAGCGTTGGAGTCATTTCTTTCGCAGAACCCGTTCCTCATAGGGATGCATTGTCTAGCTGCAGATCCCAAGCCCATCTCCACCCCAAATTCTTATTGATATCATTAAGCGCTCTGCTTTGAGACATGCCTTTATATGGCAGAGAGCAGGGCTACCTTAGGTGCTAAAGGCATATAATAAGGTATTTATCATGGGTGTTCACTGTATTAGGGGTGAAGCAGATAGGAATTTAAAATCCAAGGTTAACAAACTGTGTCATAAATGGGTTTTCCTGAACTTTCTTACATAAACAGAACCTCTGTGTACTTTCATTATGCAAGAGCTGCCAAAGACCTTTTAACAACAAACACCCCTGTCCCCCACAAAAAAGCCCTGCCCCAGGGAAAGTGTGAATTAGCCCGTGTGCTGAGAAAGCCCAGCTCTGTTCAAAGCATCAGCTTGCACAATGGTTGAACTTCATTTCATGTTGGGGTGGAAAGGGGATGGGCAGAGACACATGGAGACAACGAGACAAGCTAAACAAAAGACCAACACCGCCCTTTAAGATGATGTGGCCTTGTGATTCATTCCAAATACAGTGAGACCCTTGAAAAACACCAGAAGTGAATCATAGAACCCAGAGCTAGAAGGGATCTTAGATAACTGGCGGCAGTGTTGACCCCAAAATTCACATGCAAAAATTGTCTGAAGTAAAACAAAAACTCCAAAGAATTCAATTTAGTTCAACATTTCATTTACTGGCCAACTACTAAATACAAGCCACTGTGCTATGTACTGGAGGTACAAAAACCAAAATGGAACAATTGGTGCCCTGCAGGGGCTTACATTTTATTGGACAATGTCACACGCATACTGAAAAGGAAGTCAGTGAAGGCTTTTGAGCAGGGTTGAGAAACCGTCAGACCTGCGTCCTAAGAAGATGATTTGAGCAGCTATGTGAAGGATGGATTGGAAAGGTGAATGCTTAGAAACCAGGCCACCAACGAGGAAGCTATTGCAAGAGTCCATGTGTGGGCTAATAAGGGCTGTAGCTGGAGGGTGAGGAGAGATGACCAACCCAGCAAGGAAGGAGGAGGGAGAAGGTCCCACCCTAAGGTTCTGAACCCAGGTGACCAAGAGCATGGTTCAACACCAGTCTCTTAGAGATCTGGATTCTTCCACTTCAGAATATCTATGCCCAGACCCTAGTACTGTGCCTGGCACTTCATTCACTTGTGGATCAATTCATTAAGGTTAGCATCTTCTTCAGAAGGCACCCTGAAACAAATTATATACTTAGACAAAGCCAGCAGTCTGAAAGTCCTAGGGAGGGAACCTACAAAGTTAGTCTGGCCAACAGAAGCAAGCCTACTCAAACCTTTGTATGCGGTAGGTGTGAGCTATTGGACCTCAGACATCAGGGCTTGCCATCAGAGATGCACTAACAAGGGGAAGGCAATTTGAAAACTCTCCTTGGAGAAGGGACTCTCAACCTACCATCCATGACCTCAGTTTTTAACAGCTCTTTTGAGAACTATCTCAATAGGACTCATTTCCTTTGCAATCTGAGGTATTTTATTTTAGGCACTTCAAACCATTATTCTGAAAAGGGTTCGAGATGCTTTACCAGACTGTGCCAGAGGGGTCCAGTTCACAAAAAAGGAACAAGGCATCACACAGATGAACCCCTACTTGTCTGTGGCTCACCTGGATAGAGGAGGTGAAGAAGGAGAGAGAAGGGCTAGGTCAGGGCACCCCACAAGAAAGCCAGGCCAGGCCATGAGTGTTTGCCACCACAGTGTAGAAGACTCACAGCCTGCATACACTCCCTCCAAACTCTGTTTTGTAGGTCTGGATGAAACAACAGGATTTTGTTCGGCATTTTCCAGGGATCTGATCTGGACTTGGGGAAATGGAACCATCTAGTCTTAGACTTGAATACAGGGATGGAGATGGGAAAGCAAGGTGCAGATTTCCACTACAGCCATCACTGTGGTCCTTTTTCAAGAATTCCTACCTAAAACGTTCTGCTTTCTTCCTTCATATTTAACCTAAAGAAGGCCAATGAGATATGAAAGAGGAGGGATGATCCAGCCTCTGGCCTGGCTTCCTCTTGAGTAGCTGGCTGACGTGGACATTACATTTTGTCTCCATTTCTGTCCTCGCCTCTCTCAGTCTGGCTGCTCCAAAAAGGATCTCCCAGTGGTTTGAATCTTCTTTCCTTCCTCTCAGATCCTTCACGGGCATTTTACATTTCTGGTCAATCATTATTTTTTTTTTAAATAATACCTTCTGGATCTTTGTGGGCTTCTGACCTCTGGGGGGGCAACTTTCCTCCTCCTTCACCATACACTCCAGTATTTTGCCTATGTCCTCCCATTCACTAGTAAACATCTTTCATGGCCACATTCAACTGACCTTATGTCCAGCCTCTCCTGTAGCATTTGGAGCCATGGAGGAAATCACCCTGAGCTGGCAGCAGCTTCTGGGTCCCTTTTACCAGCAGCCTGGCAATGCCTCAGTATCCTCACTGGGGGTCTCAGGATGGTTGGAATGAGGCATCCTCAAAGAGAATGATTTGAGCTAAGTCAAAAAGGAATGGGGATGAAGAGAGGGTCCTTTCTCCAATTCCAATTCCTCTCAATTCAGAAGTTCCTGTCACAGGACGCTGGGTCTTGAGCCAGGGAAGGACTTCGGGGGCCACTGACCTCAAACCCTTTATTTGGCAGGTGAGGAAGCCAAGGTCTAACATGGTGAGCTGGCCCACCCACAGTCACAGGAGTGATGAGCATCAGGGGCAGGCCTTGAATGGACTTCTGGACTCCAGAGTGACTGCTCTTCCTCTTCCCACTCCACCCTCTTATTGGTGCTTAGCTACAAAGACAAAAAAAAAGCCCCTGCCCTCAAGGGGTGTCCAATCTACTGGCTTACATCTCCTTCAAGCAGAGTGTACTGAGTGCCAAGGGAGATGCAAAGACCAAGACCAAGCCTCTGCCTTCTGCTCTCCCCCCTCATGCTCTCTGTCAGATAATGGGGTTTTCCGACAAGTGTATGATGACCTTTACACGTTCATGTACAAATATGCACATGTGCACACGGGAGGCAAAGGCTAACTTTCCATGTGTACCACAGAACCAAAGAAGCCGACCAACTCCTACTGAAGAGATATGCGCAGAAAGAAGACTTCCCAAGTCTTCAAGTGCCATATGAATGTGAACTCCCCGTGGTCCTGACAGTGGCGGCAGTGAGACCCGAGCCAGGAGGAATGGATGGAAGTCTCTGCGAGCCCAATTCAGCCATGATTTCAGGTAAAATGTCCTGACAGGTGGAGTGTCTGGAAGTAGGAGGGGAAGGTGGGCCTCCCCCTCTTTTTGCAAGTCCTTAAGAAGGGGCTGGAGGACTTCTGTCCATTTTGTGACTGGGGGCTCTTGGAGGGTCTGGTTTGCACCAGTTGGCTGCTGGGGTCCCTTTCACCTTTAAAATGCTGTGATTCTGCATTTATGAGAAGACTAGCTGGTATTTGGAACCTGCTTCTGGGATCCTCCTTTTCCTTCTTGAGCTTGGGTCAAGTGCTCTTGGACAACTAGAATGCTTTCATTCCATGTTGGTAAACATCCCTGCCTATCAGGCATGCAAGGTAAAATATATGCTCTAAGACTGGTCTGACAAGGTCACTTCCCTCATCTACGTGCTGCAGGGCAGGATGAACCATAGCTATGGCCCTTTACAAGCTGGTCCCACAAACCTCTGCAGCTGCACAGCCCTGGAATGCCTTCTTTCCTCACCTCTACCTCTCAGAATCTCTGCTTTTCTGAGGTCCAGCTAGAATGTCACCTCCCCCTTACAGCCTCTCCTGCCTCTTGGCTGCGGGTGCTGCCCTCAGCTCACCCACATAAAACAGATAGACTGGCTTCCTTCAGGGCTCAGCCCACAGCCCACCCTCTGGAAGGGCCCTCTCCCTGGGGAGCACCCATTTGGCCCATCTGTATTTTGTCTGAACACAGTTCTTCCTTCCATTAGACCACAAGGTCCTTGAGGGCAGAAACCACCTTTTCACATTTCTCTGCATCCCCTGTGTCTAGCACAGTGCCTGGTACCTAGTGGGCATTTAATAAAGGCATCTTGGTGTATTGAGGTACCAAGAGATCTCCAAGGCCTGGTCTGTGAAAATCATGTAGGATTTGTGGGGACAAAGTCAATATCCCATTATGCCACTAGATGGCAGTGATGGTCCATGCCTCCTGACCCCCCCGCCCCCCCCACCCCAAAGAGGACTGCCTTGACCTAGTAGTCCCAGAGCATTATCCCATTTTTCATAGGAAACACAGCTCCCTCTGGGGCTAGGAACAAGAACAGGGGCCTGGGCCCTCAGGGCAATCCAATCATGCCAGTCACTCCGAGGACCATCTCACACACTTGGGGCTCAAGAGCCGAGGCCATCACATCAACCCTCAGTCAGGACAAGACCTGAGGCCCAGAGAGGGAAAGCACCTTGGACCCAATGGAATTTTAAAATGATCACTGGAAATACCATATTTCAGTGAGAAATTAGTGTAAAAAAGATGATTTTCTCAGCCAGTTTCACAGATGCCTTGAAATCTAAGGCCATGGACCCTAAGTTAGGAGGTCCTAATATACTGGAAACCTTGCTTGATACACAAGAATACAGGGGTCAGAGGTCAGGGCAGCTTTCCTAGCTGGTCTAGGCAAAGGCCTCAAGAAGCACAGACTGACCCTGGGAGTGGTCCTGGCCTGCTGGGAGCTGGGTTCCTCCAACCCAAAATGCCTGGATGTGAACATCAGCTCTGGGCCTTCCCTCCTGGACACCTAGGTGGTCTAAGGGAGAGTGTGTCTTTGAAGTAACCCCCCTTTGAAAAAGCCGACCGATGGTATGTAGCTCAATGGTCAGGGGGCCCAGTGACAGACCCCTAATGGTAGAAGGGGAGAAGGAGGAGTCAGAGAGAAGACCAGCATCCTGAGGAGTTTCTGAAAACAATGCTGGCTCTGTCCTTGCCTTCCTCCCCCTCATCCTGACCAGCATCTGGTCCGTTCTTTGGTTCCCTGGGGGAAGCACAAGGGAAAGGCCCTCTACAGCTTAACCTGTTACTGGTATTTTTCAGAGAGGAATGACCAGTAGCCTGCCAGGGCATGGGAACACTCCTAATGAGACTCCCCTGGGAGCTCCCTTGTTGAGTTGGGCTTAAGTGGGGGAATGTGGGGAGCCCCATCCGGAGCCCTCCCTGAGGTCAGGAGAGGTGAAAGGGCTTTACCACAAACAAGGCACCCAAGGAACTCTAGGCCCCTCTGAACAAGGGGCCACTCCATTTGCTCTACACTATACCCAGCATAGGTGCCCCAGACTCTGTAAACAGCTGGCGCTCATTCTGAAGCCAAACTTTGTCTCAAGGTCTAGGAAAGAGGGAGTCTGCTCTAGGCCAGTCACGGGTCAATAGCTGGACTACAGGAACTAGCATGGGGTGTGGAATCATAAGTCACGTTCAAAAGAATGCAGACCCCTGTACCGCACCACCCCCTGGGCAGACAGCTAGGCTGGGATCTAATTCATCTCTCACACCCAAATGGGCTCCTTCCTGCCCTGCCTGGCTACCACTCCCTGAGGGCAATGAACTGGTCCAGAGAGAACATGGGAAGGCCCTGCGTGGCCTAGAGCTGCCCTGCCTCCTCAGCCACCAGGATCCTCCTAAAGTCTCGGTACCCAGAAGGGGAAGGCAGGGTATGGTTTGGATGAAGCACTGGAGTTAGAAGGCTTAACTCAGATCCTCATGAGCTCTGTGACCTTGGACATGTCCCTGGAGATGACCCTCAGTTTGATGGCTCCAAATGTCGTTTACAGTTCTAAATCCATGAGCATCCATCATGGGATAGTTGAGGTACATAACAAAATCCTTGGATGGTCAGAATCCTAGGCAGCATCTCTGACACATGCTGCCCTGTTAAGTGCCCACCGTGCTTGGACTGTGGGGCTCCAGGCTAATCTGCACCTTGATCAAGGTCAAAGAATGGCTCCTGATGGGAAAATGTGAGCAACCAAATGAAAGCCATTGCCTTGGGTTTCTCTCGATGCTGGAAACAGATAACAAACCCAGGCTGTCCCCAGATACAGGGCTCATTAAAGTTCATTTGTTAGTCAGTTCTTGGCTCTTAGAATACACTTTTCCATTGAAATGTTATTATACGTGGTTAGTTTTCTGAGCCAGGCCACAAAGCCCATCTGGCCCATAATGTGTTTGAACTATTACATTATACTGCTATTACAATGGACCCTAACCACCATTAAGAATAATGCTTCTAAAAGGAAAATAAATCCTGAGCTCTATCTCAGTGGTCAAGAGCCCATCCTCCTCCTTCCAGAAGTCCCAGATGTGGGATCAGGGGTCTCCTCGTCCAATTCCTGCACCAAACCCTAACATCAGGGGCTACATCCCTCAGGCTCTAGAGGCAGCAGAAAGGACAAAAGTCAGGAGGCCAGTGTGTCACCTCCCCTCTGGATCTAGGAAGGGGAGCTTGAGCCCCCCC
>JAQQSW010004275.1:0-14478 GCA_028646575.1 Pseudocheirus occidentalis
AATACGGTTGTGGGAGGAATCTAGGGGTGGTCCAGAGGAGGAGATTGGGGAGGGTCTTCAGGAGGAGTCAGATGAGGTCAGACTCCAGTAATGAGTGGTTCAGGGTAGGAAGTTGCTGGAGGCTACCTGGAGACCATAGACAATGGTGAGCCAGGCCAGTTCAAGGGTGGGAAACTATTGGAACAAAGCGGGCTAAAGACTTGGGCAGAGCCTCTGCTGTATCTCAAGACTCATGACTGCAGGCAAATGTCTTCCATGGGAAGATTTACTTTCCCAGAACCTGTACCTCAAAGAATCAAGGAGAGCTCAAAAAGGGGGGAGGGGTCCCAGAGCCCACACCTCATCAATGAGTACATGTTGCCCCATGCATTGTTCTTAGAGAAGAGAAAAGAAAAAGCAGGCATCTTGACTTCAATGGTTTTAACTTAGTATCACATTCTTTTTTTTGCTTGGATTTTCTTTCTAAAAGAAAAGATCCCAAGAAGCAACAAGCAGGTCGTCTTGATATAGGACCCATATGATAACTTTCAAAGAACATGGTCTTTACAACAATAAACATTAATAATCAGAAACATCTGTCTTTCATATGTTGACGGTTTTTATTAAACCCCATGGTCCTGACACAAAAGGATAGTGAGGTTTTGAAAAAAAAAATGGCTAGACTGGTTCAGTTTGTGTGGGAAAAGGGAGAAGTCTCACCATACTAGGACAAGAAGCTCTGTCTTACATGTGGCAAAGAGGCCTATAAAGGGGCAAAACTAAACTGGTATAAAAATCATGTCGGCATCACTCCAAGACACTGGGCACATCCTTGGAAAATTTTGACGTGCCTGAATATAACAGCATGTACTTTTCACAGAGCCAGGGTCATCGCAATCTTTGGCTGACCCTACTTTTGCTTAGAACATGAGACCAGACTCTCTGTGGCTGGTATTTCAGCTAGTCCTTAGTAGTTACATGCCATTTTGGAGTCCTGTGAAGTTTCTTTAATTTTAAAGATGGCTTAAGATAACTGTGCAGTACGAGTCCTGCTTTGTTCTGCAGGGTTTCCAAGTACTAAAATTTATGCACATTCCTTCACAAAGCCTTTCCTGATTTCCTTTTCCCTATTCTAGCCATCTGCCAGTGCCTGCCCCTTAAAAATTACTTTTTATTTATTTTTTTGCATTCTTTGTACGTACTTATATACATACTGGTTCTCTCCCCTGTTAGAATGTATCCTCCTAGGGGCAGGAAATATTTCACTTCTGTCTTTACTTCTCCAGGGTTGAACATAAATTGGATGCTTAATGAATATTTGTTTATTGATTGCTTGTAAGTACATATACCTAAGCTCCAAATTACTTACATTATTAAACAGATTACATCTTTATCAATATTTACATGGTTATTTAGCAAAATTGGGAGGACTTTTTGAACCACGACCCACCGAATGAAAAAATTGTATCAAAAGCATTCAAGTCTCTTGCCAGTCATTTTTTAAGTGCCTACTATGTGTGTGTCAATCGCTGTGCTAACTGTTAAGAATACAAATAAAGGCAAAGGACTGTCCCTGCCCTCAGGAAGCACACAGTCTAATGAGAGGAGACAACATGCAAACAACTATGTACAAATAAGCTATCTATAAGAGAAACAGAAAATAACAAACTGAGGCAAGGATCTAGAAATAAAAGAGGATCTCAAGTTCAACAATTTTTCAAAAGCTTTCAGGGGGATTCTGTAATGTAAATGTGCTAAATTCACCTCAAACCCAATACCAAGTCTAGTCCTCCAGATTCAATGAGTACACCAATATTTTATTCTTTGAGTCAAGAACCAGGAAAGATTTTTTCCCCCACTTATTTACATGCAGGAGTAGGGACATACAAAGAAAAGGAGAGGAAAAGAGGGGAGGGAATCAGGAAAGTTACTTAAGTACATTCAGGGACAAAGGAACAAAGTCAAAGGTCAGAGATTGCAGAATTCATGAACTAACCAAATACAAATATGAATACACACACACATAAAACATACATACATATATATGTTATATGCATATAATACATGTGTGTATGTGTTATGTGCATATAATACATACGTGTATATATTATATTTATACAATACATACACCTATGCATATATGTATATATACACATATATTATTTGAAATATATTTAATATAGTATATATACTTAAATTTACAAAGTTTATCTGTTCAAAACATATACATCTTAGTTTTTCAGTGATTTATTTCACTATTTATGTGACTTCATATATTTGACCAGAGAAGGGAAAATATGTTTAATATGAATACATAAGTGGAAGCTATATAAGATTGCATGCCATCTTGGGGAGTGTAACAGTAATGAGATTTGAAGTTCCTTTTGTATCACTAAACTAAGAGGTTCTTAGGACCTAGTTCAGATTAAAGCTCAGGTAAAGAAACCGAAAGGTATGAACTCCTGTCTCCTGTTGCTGATGTAACAGGAAACGGCTGAACAGGGAGGGCCAATGCTGTATATAAGGAAAAACCCAGAGAGGGAGAGTCAGATCTTCTTGGAGTAACCTTGGTGGAGGTAGAAGCAGCTGCTGCTGAGGAGTCTAAAGAGGAAGGACCCAGGCTGAAGGGAATGATTTTGATTTAGGGAAGTTGGGTGAAGTGATTTAGAGAGGGAAAGACAGATCTTCTTGGAGCATGCTCTGTGGAGGCTAAAGAATGATTTTGATTTTGAAAACCTGGATGGAATGATTTTGATTCTGCAAATCAGCTGAACCTTCTGCTGAGTCCAAGGGCCAGCCAGAGCTGCTGAGGCTGTTGAGGATTTCTGAGGGCCAGCTGGAGCTGCTGAAGACTGAGGAAGCATGACTGTGATGCTGGTACTTTGTATTAAACTGTTTGTGGCTTTGTTAAGCCTTGTCTCCCCAGGAACAGAGACTGTGAAGCGTTTGAGATGGAGTGGACATTGTGAGCTCCGATGTAGAGCAGGAACTGCTCACAGAGCTGGATAAGGACCTGGGAGCTATCTGCTTTTGAACCCAGGTGACAGTTTGGTGAATCCAGATTGGATCTGGGACCATGGAAGGGGATTCAGGGAATCTGAGAAACCACCCACAGTCAAGCTGAAAGAAGACTTTACTTGGAGACTGTGTACTGACTGAGAAATTATAAATTTACTAGTGACCTAGGGTGGAGTGTCTGTGTATTTATTTTCTGATGATTTGATAGTGAATGATAAAAGGATGATTGAATGACTGAGTTAATTGAATGATTGATTGACTAAATGATTTTACTTAGTGATTTATGACTGAATAAGTGACTGATTGAGTTAATTTAGTGTGCCCCATGAGTGGGGAACTTTGACTATTGCATTTTGTGTTCCTTGAGGAGGCAAACCACCTTAAGGATGATTGAATGATTGAGATACTAAATGATTGTTCTTTGCTGAAAACTTTGTGACCACTGTGGTGAAAATCATGTGTTCATTTTCTGTGATAAGTTGTTGTGAATGCTATATTTTTATTTTCTGTGATAAGTTATAACATTGTGAATGCTGTACTTTGATTTACTGTGAATGTTTTGCTTTGATTTGTTATGGAATAAATAGAATGTTCACTATACTACATAATCAGAGCCTTGAAAGTTGTTCACAGCAGTCATCCTCTGGAAAACTGCTTGCTTGTGGCTTTACAGGGAGGGCAGAGAAGGCGAAGAGAACACCTTTTGAGAATCTTTTTCAAGAAGTGATCAGTGAATTCTTTCAAGTTCTATTTTGCCTTCTGGTTCTAAAATATCAGGGAAATTTTCCTTGAGAATTTCATGAAGGGATGCTTTCTAACTTCTTTTTTTTGATCATGGCTTTTAGGTACTCCAATAATTTTTAAATTATCTCTCCTGGATCTATTTTCCAGGTGAGTGGTTTTTTTCAAGGAGATATTTCACATTGCCTTCTATTTTTTCATTTGTTTGGATCTGTTTAATAGTATCTTGATTTCTCATAAAGGCATTTGCTTCCATTTGCTCCACTCTAATTCTGAAGGAATTATTCTTTTCAGAAAGCTTTTGAGATTCTTTTGCCATCTGGCAAATTCAACTTTTAAGGCATTCTTCTTCTCATTGGCTTTTAGGGTCTCTTTGCTATTTGAGTTAAGCTATTTTTAAGGTGTTATTTACTTCAGTCAGGTTGTTGACTCTCTTATCATGATTTTCTTGCATCATTCTCATTTCTCTTCCCAATTTTTCCTCCATTTTCTCTTATTTGGTTTTCAAAATCCTTCTTAAGCTCATGTATGGCTTGTAGGCAATCTTCACATTTCTTGGAAGCTTTTGGTGTGGGAGTTCTGACTGTGTTGTCTTCCTCCCATTCCATGCTTTGATCCTTTTTGTCCCCAAAGAAGGAATCTAAAGTTTAGTTGCTGTTCTAACTTCGCTTACTTTGCCTGCTCATGTTGCCAGTCAATTACTTGATTTTTTAGCTCTGTGGAACTCTCCTTCCAGAGTAGAAAACTCTATCCCAAATCACTGGGGTTTTTGCAGGTGTCAGAGCTATTGGGAGGCTGCTACAGCCCCCACCAGCTTTGGTTCACTGAAAACACACCCCAGGACCACCACCCAAGACCACAATTTGGATACAGGCCACTCAACACAAGAGCACCTGGCCTCTCAGTGATCACTTGCCCCACCCCCCGCCGCAGTTTGCAGGCTGGGAGCTCTGAAGCAGCCATGTGGAAGCTACTGCAGGGCCGCCACTTGTGCTGCTTCCTTGCCCTGGAGGCAGTTTGGTTCCCCCAAATTTAGCTGAGTTCCACTGACCTTTCACTTTGTCCTTGTTTTTTATGGCTTGATAAGTCTGGAAACTGCCACAGTTGCCGCTGATCCACTCTCCCAAAGGCTCCAGCTACAGCTCATCCTAGCCACCCTGGAACCAAGCTGCTGTTTCATGCTAGGCTGGTTTTGGCTTCCAGCGTGCTACGGTGAGCCTTTCCTGCCAAGCTGCTTTCAGTGGGAGATGTGTTTTTCTGTAATTTTTTGAGTCTTGGAGTGCTAAAATTTGTTTAGAGTCATATTTTATGGATATTTGAGGTGGCTATGTGGGAGCTATAGAAACTTGTTGCTTCTCTGCCGCCATCTTGGCTTTGCCCCCTGGGAGGAGAAGATCTGAAACTCAAAATCTTATAGAAGTGAACGCTGAAAACTAAAAATAAATTAATTAATTTAAAAATAAACTAATGTTATTGTATACAACACTTTTTTTTAATATTTTCTTTGGAGAACACCATAAAAATTGCTCACAAGGGAGGAATAATTTTTCCCCAAATACAGATTTCCCAAAAAGTACATTCTAAGGACTATGTTGTAATATTGTTAAATAAGGGGAAAAATGTAAGTTGATCCTTTATCCTTTGTTTTTCATTTTAAGATGACTATCCTTATCTAAAATGTCAGGAATATCTTCGTGCATATGTAGCATAGCTCAAAGAGATACCCACAAGGCTCTTAAACACCTTGATGTATCCCAGGATCTTTTTGATGTTGTGAGTTTGTTTTTTTTTTAATCAGTATCCTTCTAAATCTACAGCTCTGAGTTCCCACAGTAACTCTTGACTAGACCAAGACAAATGACACAGGAAATTAGAGTAAAAGACATTAAATTAAAACTAGATAGCAAAGTAAATAACAATGGAGCCTCTCTCTGTGCTCAGAGTGGGTACTGTGTCCCAAGGATTCTCTCTTACACCATCACTAAAAAAGGAAACACTCCTTTGGAAATACATTCCTTTGATGGAGGGGAAGGCAGGTTGGGATTGAGGGTTGTTAGAAGCACACACTTCTGTAAAGGGACAGGGACAGAGTAGAGAATAGAATAAGGAGAGGGTAGGATAAAAAGGAGGGACATATATTCAGTCTCTCACAATATATACATTGTGGAGACATTCTGCGTAACTACACACGTACGGCCTGTATTGAGTTGCTTGTCTTTCTAGTGTGGGTGGGTGATGAGGGAAGAAGGGAAAGAATCTAGAATTTAAAGTTCTATAATCAAATGTTAAAAATATATATGTGTGTGTGTGTATATAGATAGATAGATAGATAGATAGATAGATAGATAGATAGATAGATATAGATATAGATATAGATATAGATATAATTTTTATTATTAACTACATGCAACTGGGAATTAAGATATACAGGCAGTGGGGTAGGGAGATCCATCTTACCCTACTGGAGAGGCAGAGGGGCAATGGGGGAGGATGTGGGAGAGAGCAGATTGGAGAGGGTTTATACAGTAGGATAGGGCTGTTTTCGGGTGGTGGGTATGGGAAAGATGGGGAGAAAAAATGAATAAAATTTAAAAATTAAAAAAAAAGAAAAGGAAATACATTCCTTGTTTATGTCGTGACTGGACTGGAATACTACTCACAGTTGTCTCCTCATTCTGCCCCCAACCCCACTGTTCCCTCTAATCTATTCTCCTCTCTTTCTGGAGCTGCTGTTTGCTGCTTCTCCACAAAGTTGCTATTGCTACCCAATTTCTTCCTCCTGGCCAAAATGTGCCTATAATCAGCACATCTCAGCTCTTTTGTTAGTCAGATTTGTACTCACACCCAGCCAACAGTGAAAAGAATTCATCTCTTCAAGTTGGGGGTGTAGGGGGACTTGTTTTGTTTTTGTTTGGTTTTTGGCAACCTTACTTCCTATCAGTGGGAAATGCTTAAGTTGAGTAAATTTTTGTCAGGGTAGCTAGGTGGCTCAGTGGATAGAGTCATCTTCCTGGGTTCAAATTCGGCCTCAGACACTAACTAGTTGTGTGACCCTGGCCAAGTCACTTAACCTTGTTTGCCTCAGTTTCCTCATCATAAAGAATATGACAAACCATTCCAGTATGTTCCCCAAGAAAATCCCAAAATGGGTCACAAAGAGAAAGACACAACTAAACAACAAAAAATTTCTGTAACTCCTGTTATGCCGTGGCAGCTAATGTCAGAACCATACAAATTATCCTGAAAATTCACTTAACAGTTCTGAAGAGGCATCATGTAGCTGGGAATTTTTGCTTTGAGCTACAACAAGGTTGCTTCTTCTTGTACACAAAATATGGAGTGACATGAGTCATGGTTACCTAGATGCAAAGTACAAGTCTTATATTATCTCCTTACCTCCAATCTCCATTGATCAGAACATGGATTTTCAGGACTTAAAAAAATTCCCTTCTGAAAACCATGATTTTCATGTGTTTCCCAAATAAATTAATAACTAACAGATTATTTTTTTTATCAGCCTTGGCTGATTTGAGCAATACCACCTGACTGCTTATGATATTGGTGCAGGGACTTGGAGTGCTTTGTGGCTACTGAACAAAGCTGGGGAAGGGGATCTTCACACGGCACATATCCCATGTTGGGCAGGGGGGAAGCAAGACATTAATTAGGCTTTGTAATTGAACCAGTAGTGGTCCTCATAATTGAACCTGGAGATTTGTGCTCTATGGAAGCTCGCTCCTTCCTAGACAAGATTCTGTGCGATTGGTGGCTGGCAAAACAGTGGCAAAAGGGAAAGAACCCAGTCAGAGGAATTCCCTAACCTGGTCCAATCTCCAAGAGTTCTGCTATTGCCACAGAGATAACTGTGTTTAGCATTACATAGAGAAAGCTCTGTGAGGCTTTCCCCCTTGGTAGTCATGACTATATCCATAGGTTTTGTGGCTATGACCAGACAGAGAGCAATTAACCAACTGAGTGATAGAAAGTGGCACATGGGTCCCCCTGCTGATGGGAAGGGACCAAGGAGAAGAGCAAAGCTTCATGTCGCCTGCTGGAGGAAATAGGAGCCAACAAGTGGAGCAGCTCCATAGGGAGCAGGTCACCGTGAAAGCTGGCCCTCCTATTAGCAGAGATCTTTGAATTCAAAAACCTAGTAGTTAGTGCTGTAAATGACTGGGTTGTGTATTCATCTTTAGGAAAAAGGTTGTTGATTGCTTCTGCTTTGCTTTCCTCGTTCATTCAATAAAACTTCCCTTCTTCAACATTGTGGGCTATATGACTACTAGTGGAATCAACCTTAGTATCCTGAGAGGAGTCACGATGTGATTTTCCTGTATTTTTCTAAGTGAGGACCCATGTGCTAAAGAAGTAAAAGAACCACATGATGAGAATCTCTGACACAAAGCTTGCACAAGATACAATAATTTTTGTTTTATAATTTAATGCTAATTATGCATTTTCACAAGTACTTTATAGTTTTATCTTCAGTTAAGATATATTATAATTTCCACTTTGTAGCTAAGGAAACTGAGGGACAGCTTTTGTTGTTCTGTCATTTCAGTCACATCCAGCTCTTCATGACCCCATTTGGGATTTTCTTGGCGAAGATCCTGGAGTGCTTTCCCATTTCCATCTCCAGCTCATTTTGCAAATGAGGAAACTGAGATAAACAGGTTAAGTGACTTGCCCGGGGTCACATAGCTAGTAAGTGTTTGAGGCCAAATTTTAACTCAGGAAGATGAGTCTTCCTAATTCCAAACTTTAGCTTGAAAAGGTCAAGGTCCCCTGCTGCCTCCTGGGCCATCTCCCATTTCCAAGGAAGCTCCAGAGGAGAAAGTGAGGTTGGTGACTGCACAGCCCTGCCTCACTTAAATCCAATTCACTTGCATGTCATGGCATCACCTCTCTGATGTCATGATCCTCTTTGAGGACAAACAGCAGCAGCAGCCCAGGCAGGACTCTATGCCCTGCACCACCTAGCTACCCCAAGGGAGAGCAGAAGTTTCTTTTAAGTGTGCTCTGTATCTTAAAATCTAGTAAAGAATTTGACTTAATTCAACAAACATGTATTAAATACCTACTATATATAGGTACCATTCTAGGAGCTACCATTATAGACAAAAAAAATAAGATATTTTTAAAATATTCCTGCCTTAAGTTAACTGTCTCCTAAAGGCATATTGCTATGGGCCTAAATTTCTACTTCAAATTTCCACCTAGTTGCATTTTGGATTTTCCTTTATATTTGTACAGGTAACCTAATCTAAATAGCTGGGGAATAGCACTTACTTCAAATTAGATCTGATTTCAAAATACCAATATCAAATTAACGAGATTTTACTAGATTTCAAAAGCTTGCAGTTACTACAGCTCTAAGAGCAACCCTGTAGATTATTTGCAAAAAAGCAGTGGCATAGTCTCCAGAGGTTTGGTTTTTTTTTTAAACAAGCCATTATGGCTTTACAGAAAGAGCTGTATTCTCCAGAGCTTTCCCCATACCATTCATCACTGCATGTGGAGTACACCAGGCTACAAAACAGACAAATGTATTACCGCACCAGAACATTCAACAGTGGATTGAAAGAGTTAACACCCCCCTAGGGTGCCAAATTTGAATAAAGCTATCACTTTAAAAGACAACAGGTCAACACAGATCATCCCTTTTAGTATAGTTTTACCATATTTTTATCACACATGAACATATTTAAGAAATAGATTTACAGCTCAATGAAATCTGTATATTAATTCAATTAATAATAAATGCTATATGTAGAACAATAAAATTATAAATAAGAGCCAACATTTATATAATGCTTAATAGTTTACAAAGTGCTTCATAAATTTTCTCTCATGTGATCCTTCTTTTTTCTTTTTTCTTTTTAAACTAGATCTCTCCCTTCTCTCCTACAATGGAAGTACAAGGGCCATTACAGGTCCAATTCCACTGCTGATGGGCATGGAAGCTTTGAGTTCCATTTTCAAACATGGGCCTGTTCACACCCTGACACTCACTATGCTCTTGCCAAACTTAGTGTGGACACTGGATTGGCTTAGCCCACTGCAACTCATAACTCCAGAGATATGCTGTCCTGAGACTCGCCAGTGGCAAGGATTACAGGTGCACACCTCATCTGATCCTTACAACCACCTTGTGAGGAAAATGTTATCATTCTTATTTTATGGATGATGAAATTGGCTGAGACAGGCTAAATGATTTGCCCAGTCAAATAGATAGAAAGTATCTGAGGTATTTTTCCTCCAAAAAGTAAAGAAACAATAGTAGTTTCTGCATTAAAAGACTTAGTAATAAGAGACAGGAGCAGAGAAGAGTGCCTTATTAGTTCCTATTACTTTTGTTAGTCAAGTAATTAATGACTCCTCATATATATATATTTCTTTAAAAATAGTTAATTATTTTAATATTTCTGTGGTAGATAAATATTTTAATTATTTTTCTTACATGTTGCTCCAGTTTTTTTAATCTAATGATAAGAATATAAGCTCTTTGCCAGCGGGGATCATTTTTTTCTATTCTTTATAACACCTTAGCTTACTTTTGATAAAGTGCTCTTGACACGTGACTGAATTCATTACTCACCATTTTCAGTCTCAGATAATGTCATTGCTAAGATCCTATGTTTCTAATTTCAATATTCTGGAAATTTCTGAAACCACATGATCATGATGTTTTAGTTTCGGATATCATTCTAGGCGGAGGAAAAAGGTGTATGTGGGAGGGGGAGGGACAGGGGTAATAAAGCTTCATATAAGGCACATAAATGCTTTAAATGATCTTAAGTGGCTTAGCTCAGATACTCAAATACCAGCATATTAAAGGATTTTGCCACTGCAGTCACTAAACAACTATGCAAACTATTAACCTTTGAGGACCTAAAGTCAATGGGAAGGGGGGGAGACCACAAAACTGGAGATAGCCAAATTCCATTAAAAAAACAGCAGAAAAGACAGAATGCAGATAGGAAAACAGAAGAAAATCAATGTAAATTTTAAAATGTATTATTGAACAAGTGGTTTGCAAGTCCTTGAAAAAGGGAGCACTGTTTTCATGGAGCCAACACAGGTTCATGAAGAATAAGCCATGCCACACTAATCTTTGTTCCCTTTTTGAAAGGACTTATAGATACAGTGATTGAAGAAAATACTTTCGAAATCGTGTATCTGGATTTCAGCAAGACGAATGGCAAAACTTTTCATGTTTCCTGGGCTAGATGGTAGTGCAAACAGGTGCATTCCTAGCATGTTGACCAGTCGGACCCACAGAATGTTATTTAATGGATGTCAGGTAGCTGGGAAGTGTCTATATGATCTCCCAGATCTTTGCTCTTTTTTCTGGTTTCATGAGATTTAGGATAGAAAGGGACATTAAAGATCCTCCAGTCCAATTCCCTCATTTTAGATTTAGAGAAAATGAAGCACAAAGAGAAAAAGACTTGTCCTTGGAAAGTTAGGATTCCAATTAGGTCTACTACCTTTCCTACTACATCACTATACCAAATATAGATATATATGTATATATATGTATATATGTATATATATGTACATGTATATATGTATATGTATGTATATATACATATATATACACACTAAGGCACTCTATATATGCATATATCATACATATATATAGATGTTCGGTATAGTGGTGGTCTGAGAACTCAACACAAACATATATATGCACATGCATGATATATGTATGTATATGTGATATATACCATACCAAACACATATATACATGTGTGTATATGCACACATGTATGTGTATAATATATTATATGTGTATAATATAAAACATAAGATATATGTATGTTATACATATATAATACATAATCTAATATAATAAAATACATATATGTATATGCACTGTTGTATTAATAACCTGAGAGAAGATATAGAAAGTAAATTTAACCAGTTCACAGGTGACACAGAGCTAGGACAGACAGCTCATGCACAGGTGAGATGTTTAGGTATCTGAGAAGGTATCACCTCACCAACTCTCATAGAACTCACCCATTAAACCTTTTGTCCCTTTGTTGTTGTTGTTCAGTCATGTCTGATGCGTCTTGACCTCATTTGGGGTTTTCGTGGCAAAGATACTGGAGGGATTTGCCATTTACTTTTCCAGTCTTTTCACAGTTGAGGAAACTGAGGCAAATAGGGTTAAGTGACTTGCCCACAGTCACATGGTTAATGTCTGAAGCTGGATTTGAACTCAGGAAGATGACAGTATATTAAGGGTAATGTGTTGACTGATGGCCATTTTACACGTCTGGGTTATAACCTTGGATTTCATCTTTAAAGGGGAGACAATAATGGTTGGAGATCAAAAGAGATATGGGGGTGGGGCCATACACTGAGACTCACACATTTCTCTCAAGGGGCAATAATTTCTACATTTTCAAGGGACAACATTGAGATATACCATTTGGCCCACAAATAACCTTCAGATTGGTTACTATAAATATAAAACTGAATTCCATCCTCTTACTGAGCCAATAATCTTGTGTCTCTAAACTTCACTTGAACTTTCTCTTTGATAGAATTAAATGCTACCTTGTTAGAGACAGAGGTACTATGCCACTGGTAAACCCTCTAGAATTCTTTTTTTCATTCAGCAGCTCTGACTTCCACCATCATTTTCATCAGACCAATCCTGATATTTGTGCATATTCTGGCCCAGATGAGTAAATGAGATGTTCTGCATCAACTCTCTAAAAACTGCCCATTTCTCTTCTGCTCCACTGTTGACAACCACATATTGACTCAGTTTTCCTTCCAAAGTAGCAACAAACTGTTCATGCTCAGAAAAGCACTCTAATGTGCTGACATTAAGTCTTCTGGTAGTTGTCTTGCCTTTGGACTGCCACTTTTGTTGAATGCAAATGTTTAATTTAGAAAGGATGCCTGTGATTGGGCCAACACTCTGAGCCACACATTGCCTTCATCACTCTCACATCCTTTCTGTCCCTTTTTCTTATATTGATATAGCAAGCATTTAGATTCCCTAAATTTAGATTCCCTAAATCTAAAATGCTTGCTGTGAGGATACAGCCATGAAGTTTTGTTGCATTTGGGTAAATGGACAGCAGCGTTGATGATGAGACGAACAAATCTTCAGTAATGAGTGACCTTTGCTCTTGCTATTTCTGACTCCATTACTCTCAAGGATTCCCTGCCATTACAGTGGCAAGCAAAGAAGTACTTAGCACCTTGTTTCAGATATTTAATTACTTAGCACCTTGTTTCTTCTAAGCCTTGCCAGTGATTATATCAAGACTTTGTTAAGAAACAGAACTTGTGAACCCCACAGTGAGAGGAACTTGATGATGCAACAGGAAGGGGCAAAACAGGGAGGGGCTAATGACCACATATAAGGAGAAGCCTAAGCAGAGGAAGAGCAGAATTGAGAAGGGCAACATTGTGGCGCCCAGGCACTCTGTCTGTTCTGTTTGTGTTGATTTTTGTTTGTGATACTTTGTACAGAAGCTCTGGGACCTTACTGGAAACCCTGAAAGAGGATTTTCTTGTCTGTCTACAGAAGTCCTGGAGAAGGGATTCAGAGGTCATGGGACTGTACTGATGATTTGTGTTGAGTTCTCACACCTTGTATGTGTGTCTCCATTGATTTCACAGGCAGATAGTGAATTGATGATGATGCCACCAGCAATGTTGTTTTGGCTCTGTTAAGCTTTGTCTTCCCAGAAACAGAAATTGTAAAGGACTTGAAATGGTCTGGACACTGTGAATTTCAATATGGAATTGGACAAGGAAGTAGGCGAGGAGCTGAGAGCTGCCTACCTTTGAATCCAGGTGACGGGTAGATTAAGGCAGCAGCTGAGACTGTGAAAGAGGAACCATAGAATCTGAGAGCCATACTCCAGTTGAGATAAATAGATCTCTCCTTGGGTACTTATTGCTGAGAAGATGATGATTTACTGTGACCTAGGGGTGGAGAACTTTGACTTTTCTACTTTGTGTCCCTTAAGGAGGATTGTTCCTTAAGGATGATTGAGTGAAGTTCTTACTAAACTATATCTTTTGTTTAAAATTATGTGGCCACTTTAGTGATAACTTTTTATGTTATAACATTGTGAATGCCATACTTTGGTTTCTGTGAATGTTTTGCCTTAATTTGCTGCTGAATAAATAGGGAGTTCACTATACTATGTAATCAGAACCTTAAAGCTGTTCACAGCAGCAGTCCTCTGGAAAGCTGCTTGTGCTTGGCTTTACAACCATGTAAAGTCTGTGCCCACTGCATTATAATCACCCAGAATTATGAGCTTGTCCTCTTTTGAGATATCAATGATGAGGGTCTCCAGGTCTTTATAAAATTATTCTTTGAGTTCATCAGGGTTCATCGTGGTAGGAGCATGCATACTCTGTATGTATGGTGGTATGGCACTTTCCTGCAATGGAAAATTACATTGTCATAAGTCTATTGTTCACCCCTTTTGGGAAGCATAGTTTTTATTGCAAACCTATGCAGGTTTCATGGTGTTCCCCATCACTATGGTGTAATGGTAATCAATTTGTTTGATATACTTAGGGTTAAGTAGATCCTAGTAACTTAGGGCTAAGTATAGAACTCTGTCCATTGGTGAAAAGGTGTGAATCCCCCCCCCATGAAAAGGTGTGAATTCCCCTGTTGACGTGGAAGAATGCCATTGGCTGAGGCACTCCCCTGTTCACTTGGGAGAAGGCCAGTGTTTATAAGCAGGAGAA
>JAQQSW010004276.1:0-14478 GCA_028646575.1 Pseudocheirus occidentalis
GGAATTCACACCTTTTCACCAATGGACAGAGTTCTGGGAATTCACACCTTTTCACCAATGGACAGAGTTCTATACTTAACACTAGGTTACTAGGATCTACTTAACATCTGATCAAACAAATTAATTACCATTACACCCCTTGATCCAGCAATGCCACTATTAGGTCTGTTTCCCAAGGTGATCAAGGAAAAAGGAAAAGAACCTATATGTTATAAAATATTTATAGCAGTTCTCTTAGTGATGGCAAAGAACTGGAAATTGAAGGAATACCCATCAATTGGGCAATGGCTAAACAAGCTCTGGTATATGGTTGTGATGGAATAATACTGTGCTATGAGAAATGATGAGTTGATTGATTTTAGAGAAACATGGAAAGAATTGAATGCAATAATGAAGAATGAGATGAGCAAAGTCAAGAAAACATTTTATACAGTAACAGTAATATTATTTGAAAAACTCTGAACCAAACTGGACAGCTCATCTTCCTGAATTCAAATTCAGCCTCAGACACTTACTAGTTGTGTGACCCTGGACAAGTCACTTAACTCTGTTGGCCTCAGTTTCCTCATCTATAAAATAAACATAACAATAGCACCTCCTTTCCAGAGTTGTCTTGGAAATCAGATGATATAATATTTTAAAGCATTTTGTAAACCTTTAAGGGGTATGTAAGTGCTATTATTGTTATGTCCCTAGTTGCTAGATTTTCCTCCAAAATTCTATTATATTTACTTATTTATTTATTGGTGCACATTTTGTTTCTACCAACAGAATATAAATGCCTTGAGGACAGGGACCATTTCAATTTTGTCTTTGAATCCCCAGCACCTAGGAGGCTGTTGCCATTTAAGAAATGCCTGCTCTGGGCCAAGAACTGTGCTAATCACTGGAGAAATAATGAAAAGCAAAAGACAGTCCCTGCCCTGAAGGAGCTCACAACCTAAAAGGAGAAACAATGTGCAAACTCTATGCACAAACAAGTGATTGATAGGTGAAATAGGAAATAATTAACAGAGAGAAAGCACAGTGGTAGACACAGAATAAGGTCTAAATCAGCGGTTCTCAACCTGTGAGTTGCAACCCTTTTGGGGGTCGAACAACCCTTTCACAAGGGTTGCCTAAGTCCATTGGAAAACACATTTTGATGCTCTTAGGAACAGCGAAACTGCTCTTCTATCCAACTATCTGTCTCCAGATGGGTCTGCCCACAGGCACATATGCTCTCATATGAGTATTAAAGGGTCATGGCATTAGAAAAGTTGAGAACCACTGGTCTAAATCAATGTTTGCTCAATAAATGAAGAAATGGTATGAAGGAAAGACCCTGGACCTTAAAGTGTGAAATTGTGAAATTATATGCAGATCCTAGAAAATTCAAAGTTTGCACTGAGATCCCAGGACATAGATTTTGAGCTGAAAGGTACCTTCATGGTCATCTGGTCCCTTTTTATGGATGAAGAAAGTAAGCCATTGGAGTAAATGATTTTTCTAACATCACATAGGCAGTACATGGCAGAGACAGAATTCAAATCTGTGTCCTGAAACCAGAATCCATGTGAGCCAGGATGACACCAAAATCTGTGACTGATTTATTGCATTTGGGTAACTATTTGCTTTGGAGGAGTCAACATTAAGGCAAACTGTTCAAGTACTGTCTTTACATGAGAGATTCCTGAGATAAACACTGTAGGTTACAGACCATGGCCTCAGATGTCTTTAAGTATTTGAAGGGCTGGAGAAGAGGGACTAGATCTATTTGGTTTGTTAATTGACTAACTGAGTTTTCTCCTTGGCCTGAGGTAACAAGACTAAGGAATGAGTAGAAATGTTGGAAAAGCACATTTGGGTTTCTCATAAGTTTCCCTTTTAAAAAGAAAGTGCTAATAATTAGCTGTTCAAAAGTAGAATGTGTTATTGTGGGAGTCTTCCCAACCCCAAAACTAGAGGTGTAGTTTAGTGAGTTTCCTTATTCAGTAGAGTGTTAGAATCCCTTCTTAGACATGTACTAATCCTGTGACCATAGGAAAATCATTTACTCACCTCTGAGCATCAGTTTCTTCATTTGTAACAAGAAGGCAATATCTTTGGCACCTACTCCATAGGCTCAAATGAGATAGCCTATGTAATGAATTTTGCAAACCTTATAGGTGCTATTTAAATGCCAATTTATAATAATATTGTTATATTAAGGGAATCCTAATAGATCTATCCCCAGCCCCAATATCCTAGCTTCCTTATGAGCCACACTGAACAGCAGGCATGGCCTAATTTGACCACACAATCGGCTTTAACCACATCACCTGCTCCCAAACTCAATAACAGGCCCCACTGAATAGCTAGCCACTGCCTCTAGCTAGGCATTGCCCCCAGCCTTGAACTTCCAGCCAGCTCCTGCTCCCAGATCCAATTCACATACTTCTCACAGAAACAGGTGTATCTGTGCATTCAACTACAACCACATCATCCATCTTGACCAGAAAGTCAGTAGCTAGCCAATCAGAAAGCAGGCTACCAGGATATAGGGCATAATGCTTGACCACAAAACCATAGAAGCGGCCCACCCTAAGATAGCGCCTGCACAGTAATAGTAAGTTGCCAACTAGAGTGAACTTATGATGTAGAAATGCTTATTATAATGTCATTGTGATACATACATAGAAAAACCCCTTTGAGTTTTCCTTTATGCATTGTAGGTAACCACATGTGCAGTTCTACAAAGGCTGAAACTCCTCACCCATTTCCTAATCCCTTAACAAACCCTTCCTTCCTTTTTAATATGAATCATGTTCCTGTATTCTATGTAAATTTTGATTGTGTAATCAGCATCATACACTCAATGAAATTATCTGTCTTGCCTTGCTGAAGTTGTTAATTCTTTTAAGGAACTTAGCTACTCACCAGAGCATGAAACCTCAAAACCATAATAAATCTTTTTAATGGGCTTGGACTCAGCCTGGAGTCTTTGAAATTCTTTAGAGACATTCTGCTGCAAGTCAACTTGCCTCTCATCAATATTATATATACATATGTGTGTATATAATATTATTATTATTCTGACTACAAATACATGGCATCCTCTCTGTATACAAAGGACAAGGGAAGATCAGTTTCCTAAATAGTGTGATGATCAAAATAATTTTGAAAGACATAGTTTCTGAGTAATTTAATAATTTTATTAATAAGGGCAGCACAATATTAAGAAAAAGATAGTCATTTGGCTGACTGTCTTAGACCAAAGACAATCATGGAAATGGGCTCACAGTTTACATACCCTTCGAAGAGTAGGTGCTCCTGAGAGGTGACAGTCAGCTCTGATTGGATACAATGGAAGGGGAGCTACATTAAAATGAGAGTCTTGAGGCACATAATCAGGTCACCCGGATGCTAGTCAATGACACATTCATTTCCATAACACCTGTCTTGAAAGAAAGAGAGAAACAACTTCTTCCCAGACCTGTTGGAGAAAACACAGTGAGCAAGAAAACACCCATTAGCCCAAATGTAGAATTTCTTTTACTGTCTGATTAGATCTTGGCTTGGGTAAATCTTTAAGAGAGATTTGCCACACTGATGGTAGAGACAAGAAGGGCCTGGCATGCTATCATCCACGGGGTCACAGTAAGTCACAACTGAAAGACTGAGCAACAGCAACAAAATGTGAGTGTGTTTGTCTGTATACATGGCATGTAGTAGGTACCTAATAAATACTTGATCAGATTTTTCCAACCTAGCTAAAGTCCTTTGGACTTCTCCATGATGCCCCCCAAGAACTCTACTGTTCTGCAAGATCATGTCACCCAGGTATTCACACCATAGCAGCACCCTCTGCCCCTGGACCCCAGCGCTCCCTCTGATTGGAGGGTGAATAGAAAGCTCTTCCCAGAACCTCCATTTAAGGTGGACTCCTGATCTACAATCTCATCATTTCCCACCTGATTACAGTCCTTGGGATCTTTCCACCATGTCTCTACCCAGGTCACTCCCTTCCTTTCCTCCTCCCCATTTTTAAGTTTCTCTTTGTGTGTTCTCTTTCCCCCATTAGATTGTAAGCTCCTTGAGGACACAAACTGCATTTCTTTTTCCTACTTGTATCCCCAGCACTTGGCACAGATCCTGCAGCATAGTAGATAACTTCATAAATGTTTATTGACTGTTTATTGACTGACTGAATGATTGATCAATATTCTTCTCACCACCTGCTCCTGGGTTCATCTGCCCCGATAATGCCTTCCCTACCCCACCACTTCCAAATCAGAAAGTTCTCATTTGGTGCGAACTCAAAGCCTTGGGGGACCACATTTGTCATTTCAGGCCACACAGACCCTGCACCCCACTGAGCTCAGCCTCAGCAGGGGACTCGGAAAGCATTTGTCTCCCCGCAGCAGCTCACAAAGGGTGTTCCAAGGATTCCGCCCAAATTGGTACTTTCATTTTTTAAATAATAATAATAATTAAGCATAGAAAGGTTGTCCTCTGCAGGCCCAGTAACCAACAGGGGTAATTACCATTCCTATTTAGCCACCTAGAGTAGATTACCCAAACAATTATGAATCACCCCACCCTGAGCTTTATAAACCTTAATAGGCCCACGGCTAAATCCATTGATATGCTAATAAATTCATTGCTCAAGCTCCCTCCACATTTCCTCCTGCATCAAAGCAGCTGCTCACTCTGCATTCAGACAGCCTGTGCCTTTCACCAAGCATAGGTCAGAGACCCAGCCCCCACCCACCCTACCAACAGCACTACCACCACCCCCTCCACCCAGCTCCCAGGTCACAGACCGCCTTCTGGGGAGCTTGCAGGAAAGGACCCCATTGCTGGAGTTAGCAAAGCAGGGTTGACTCTAAGTAAAGGTAATCTTAGTTATGAATAGCCCTCAATTCCTCTCCCACCTCCCACCTCCCACCTCCCCCACTTCACCCCATCTTCCACCTAATGTCCTCTTCTAGCTAGAACTGGACTTTTCCTACCTATTCTAGTTTCCCACACAAGTTTGGCCTTTCCTGGGAGAATCCTAAATTCCTACCTAATTCTCCCCCCAATCAAAGCTGGCCTAATAATCAACTTACACAGTTGATCTGATCAACAAGCATTTCTTAAGTGCTTACTCTGCACCAGGGAATGAGCTAAGCCCTAGAGCTTATCAAAAAAGACAAAATACAGACCAGGACTCAGAACCCAAGATCCTAAGGAATTGTCAGAAGTGTCCCCTAAGCCACCAGAACTCAAAGTCAGTCCCTGAAGACATAATTGGGAGGAGAAATATTATAAAGAAATGTTGCACCTTCCTTGTCACCACCACCAATGACTCCTGACCAAATGCCACCAACAAGTAGATAGGCACAAAAGTTCTGGGATGGGCAGTATCCTCAGACCATTGGTTCTGCTTCTAGTCCAGTCCCCATAGTCATCATTGGGGGTGGGAGCATCTCCTCTAGAGAAGGGACAAACCATTCCAGCCAACTACTACTCATAAAACTAGGAAGCTAGCCTACCCAAGGCAGCAGGGCACCCTGAGGAAGAGAGAAGAGGCAACATATGCCAGGCAAGTCAAACCACCATCACCCCAATCTTGAAAACCATCTTCCCTCAGATCCTCATGGAGAGCACTCTGGATCCTGAACCCAAGAACCTTAGGAATACCAATGCTTCTTCCAGTCCAATGCCCTCAGCTATCATCCTGGGAAGCAAATCCTTCCTATGTAGACACAGCCTGGCCATTGCTCCTGCTCATGCTTTAGCCACAGTTACTAAAGACTGAGAAAAGAAAGCTCTTGTCACAGAAGTCCTTGGAGCTGTCTGAGAAAAGAAAGCTCTTGTCACAGAAGTCCTTGGAGCTGTCCATGGTTTAACAGCAGAAACTTTTAGGATTTTATCAATGAAAATGATATTGAAGAAGTGACATGGATCGACAGACCATCTGTTCTGCTGCTATACCCTAAGGACCATGGGACCTTTCCATCTCATCTGACTTGCAACTAGAAATTTCCTTAAGGGTTATCTCCTCCAGTAGAATGGGAGCTCCTTGAGAACAGGCTCTGCCCTACTTCTCTGTTTATGTTCCCAGTACTTAGCCCAGTGTTCTGCTCAGAGTAAGTTTTTAGTAAGTGCTTTATTCACTTATTCATCTTATTCTAAATCCAGTGGGTTTTTCTTTTGAACTATACCATGTCTAATGTTGGTTCCAAGGAGTGGGCTTTCTCTTTGACAGCTCTGTGGTGCAGTGAATAGAGCGCCCAATCTGGAGTCTGGAAGACTTGAGTTCACATCTTGCCCTCTGCCTGAGTTTCATCATTTGTAAAATGGTGCTAACACCTACTTCTGAGGGTTGTTGTGAGGATTAAAGAGATAACTTTTATGAAGTGTTTTGCAGACCTTAAAGCACCATATTAATGCTAGCCAGAATTAGTTATTATTATTCCCTAACCATTTTAAAATCTCTCCCCTTAATGTCTAGGCTACATACTTGTCTAGTTGTATTCAACATTATTATTCCTTGGGTAAAATAAATTCAAAGGATCATAGAGAAAATGCTGTAATAGACCTTAGAGGTCATCTAGTCCAACCCACTCATTTTACAGATGAGGAAACTGAGGCACAGGGACTTGCCCAAGGTCACACCTGAAGAGCTAGGATTTAAATGTAGGTGGTCTGCAGGTAAATGTAGGTGGTCTGTGTTCAAATCCTTCCCACCAAACCACACCACCTTTTAAAAATTCAAAGATAACCCAGCCACCATTCTTCTCATATTTTTATACCTCTTGCTCTATCCACTAGTCATATTTTCAAAGAAAACCAATAACATTATGATGTTGGGGTAAAATAGTAGATGATGGGGAATGTCTTGGCTTGCATGTTAATTGGATTTAAGTGAGGTAGAGCTGCATGAAGTTATCAGCCTCACTCTCTCTTCCAGAGTCATCAAAGTCCAGTGGCAAGACCAAAGTCAGGATGACTGGACATGGCATGGGTTGATGGTTGATCTTCTCACCAAGATCACCATGCTCTAAGCATTCCACAGCACCTGCTTCAGCCACCTTCATGTCAGTTGGAACAAATTGTTCTCATTTGTCCATTCTGCTGGAGGAAGTCTTCACATGCTTACCACCCTATCCACTAGTTCTTACTTAGTCAACATTAAAACACATGGTGAATAGATCAATCGGGACAGCCCATTGGCAGGCCTTTTCCATGGGTAATGGTAATGTTGATTCAATCATTGTTCTCAGAAGAAAACATGAGAGGTAGAGGCAGGTTTGGTTCAGCCCAGTCATGGTGTCTGGTTTGGAGAGTATAGTGGTGGAATGCTGGGGAGCTGAGGCAAGCAAAGAAGGGTAAATGCCCTCTTTCAGAATGACTTATTCCCTATTCTTGTAGGATTCAGTGTATTGTAGTAATCATTCTTCACAGGAGATCTATGTACAAGGAGCTGAGTTTGCCTGAAATTTATGCTGCTCCTCTCACCTGGCTTAATGTGCTGAGACTCCCCAGAAGTTCCCCAACTTACTAAGAGCTACTAATGTCTAGGTAAGCATTACCTCCTCCCCAAAGCAGCCTAGTTCTTGTCCCCATAAGGATCATCTGCTGAAGTTCTCTCTCTCCCAGAGAAAAATAAAGTTCCTAAGCATATACCCCTATCCCCAAAGAATCAGCATCTTTGAAAGTCCTCTTGTCCTTGGACTGAAAGTGGTCCACAAGATATATCACCACTCAACCACTGTATTTGCCCTTGGTCAAAGGCCCTACCTGGCCTAGCAGAATAGCATCTCTCCAGAAGACCCATCCCCACCAAATTTTTATTCAAGAACCAACCTTCCAGAAACCTGGATTCTTCATCTCTTTTCCCATTTTTGGGAAAAGGACCTGACTCAAAGAGCAAGCATGCCCCCTGGTGTCAGGGCCTGGATCAAAGCCTTTATTGGCTTCCTTCTTGTTGAATCTCTGCCTCTCCCTCCCAAGAGATGAAATTCTCGGCAAAACAAAATAAGAATTTCAGATGCTCTGTTTTAGTACAATGAAGCTTACAACAGAAATGCATGTAGTTGAAATCCTTTGTAGCTATTATAAAATGCTTCTGTTTCTTTCCCTGGAAGAAAATCATCTGAGCTCTTGAGAGAGGTCACAAGGGAATCTGCTTCCTCAATATCCCTTCAAAAACAATAACAGAAATACCTGAAAGAAATAAAGACTGCTAGAAATAATTAAGAAAATGTAAAAAAAAAATATGCTCACAAAAAAGTCTTAACACAATGTAAATTATTTTGGATGAAAAGAAACCAAGGCAAACATTTCAGAAATACACACACACACACACACACACACACACACAAATATCCACAATAGTATCAAAAACAAAGCTAGAATTTTCTTGTGGCATAATAAATAAAATTGCTTATAAATATACAAAAGGAATCCTAAGAAAAATGAAATTAGCAAAAATATTATTAAAATCAGGCATGTTAGAGTAAAATTCAGTTTAGAAAAATCTGAAATGTCAGAGAAAAATAAAAAAATAGATCAGGTCCAGCATCAGCAAGACCTGAGTTCAAATTTGGCCTCAAACACTAGCCATGTGACCCTAAGCAGGTCATTTACCCCTATTTGCCTCAATTTCTTCATCTGTAAAATGAACTGATAGAGAATGAAATGGCAAACCACATTTTTATCTTTGTCAAGAAAACCCCAAATGGGGTCACAGTCAGACATGCCTGAAAGCAATTAAACAACAGTATGTATGTAGAACTTTTAGCTTTGTAAGTCACTTTACAAATATTATTTTATTTTTATCCATACAACAACCCTGGAAGGTAGGGGCTATTATTATCCCTATGTTACAGGGAAGGAAAATGAGGCAGAGAGAAGTCAAATGATTTACCCAGGGTCACACAGTAAGTATCTGAGACAGTTTAGAATCCAGGTCCACTACAACTCTAGGTTCAGCAGATCCTTTGAACCACCAAATGCAATGAACCTGGTGACAGGAATACTCTAGTTCAAATCTGGCTTTAGCTATTTGAGTCTGGGCAAGTCACAATCTCTGCTTGCCTCAGGTTCTTAATCTATCAAATGGGAATAATAATACCATCTATCTCCCAGGGTTGTTGTACGGATAAAAATGAAATATTTGTAAAGAGATTTTTAACCTTAAAGTAACATGTAAGTGCTAGCTATTATGAAAAGCAGAATTGACTTTCTGAAGATCAGAATTGCAAAAAGAACAGAAGGTATATAGTACAATAAACCCAGAAAATTATTCAACTGGAAAAAAGGATTGGAAGTAATGTAAACAAACATAATCAAGCTAGGAAGAGAACAAAATTCAGGGTTACTGAGTTTCCTTAAAACTGTGGAGAAGATAAGAATATGAACACTGTATTTTGGGATATTGTACTAAAATAATTTGCCAGAAATCATGAAAATGAGGGACAATGACAAATCGACAAAATTCACAGGATACCAACAAGAGTAAACTTGAAATTCAATTCATATAGATATATAACTACAAAATCTCAAGAGTGGAACAAAGACATGATTTTTACAAGTAGCCAAGAAGAAGGTATAATATAGCCAAGATATCCTGTTGAATATCAATTTTTTTTTTACAAAAACTAGATTCAATAGAAGAAACTAGAATATCATATACTAAAAGTTGAGATACAGGACTTCATCCCATAATACATTTCCTAATAAGATTAATCATTTTTTTTCAAAGATGCTCAATTAAAAATCTATATTAATTTCAGAAATTTATGGAAAGAAGAGACAATCTTAAAACAACTTAAGCCTTTCAAAACCTAGAAGAGTATAAAACCTCTAAATCAGATCTGGGTCATCAGTCTAAATACTTTAATCAAGAAATGCTTTGAAATTGTAATTAACTGCTCACTATCTCTATGCAATCACCAAAAGTAGCTTTGTTTTAGTTAACTAAGGAGTGACTAGAGAGGAAAGAGGGAGAAGATTTTCAAACTATAGTAATTAGAGAAATGTAAATTAAAAGAACTCTGATGCCTGTTTAAAATGATAAAAAATCAATGTTGGCAGGGTTGTGGGAAAACAGATCATACCATTACACTGGAGATAATAAGAAGGAAAGGATTTTTGTAGAGTCCTACTCTAGCCATATGCCATAGGAGGTGGTGACTATACCAAAAGAAAAATGAAATACTCCCTGCCTTCAAGGATCTTGCCTTCAGTTAGGGGGAAATATGTATACGTGGATAAGTATGACAAATTATACTGGTAGTATGGCTTTAAAAATTTTTGAGCACCTACTATATTCCAGGGATTAGGTTATGTGCAGGGGATATGAAAAGAGGTAAGTTCCTGCCCTCAAGAATCTTACAATGTATTAGGGTATAAAACAAGCAAATAAAAATGTATAAACCAGCTGTGCGCAGGATAAATAGTAAATAATCAACAGAAAGAAGGCACTAGAACTAAGAAGGACTAGGAGATTCTTCTTGCACAAGGTGGGAATTTAACCAGCATGGAAAAAAGCCCAAAAAAGTCAGGCAAAAAGGAAGGAAAACATTCCAGATGCGGTGGACAGTCACTGAAAATGCCAGGATGAGGAGATGAGGGGCTTATTTATAAGCCAATGTTACCGGATCAAAAAAGTACAGCTGAGAAAGGAGGTGAAAGAAAAGAGCGTGTCAAGTTATGAAGGGCTTTGAATGTCAAATAGAGAATTTTATATTTGATCCTGAAGATGATAGGGAGCCAATGGAGTTTATCAAGATTAGGGAGGGTGCCATAAATGTGCTTTAGGAAAATCACTTCATTTTCAGAAATCTTCTAGTCTAGCTGTGTGGGGTAGGGTCTTTGTACTACACATCTCTCGAGGTGAAAGCAGAAAAGTGGATTTATTGGAATCTCACAAGAAGCGGGCAATCTGCACCACTGGAACTTCCAGAGGAGGATGCCAATTTTCAGAAGCAGATGGTTGGGTTAAATAAACAAACATAACAAATCCCCCTCCCAGAACTGCCCCCCCCTCCCGTGCTAAGCTCTTACTTTTGATTGGCACTTGTGGTTACTTTTCCCGTATTTGGCAGGTGGGGTGATAGAAAGTAGGGCTCAAGCAGGAGATTTCCACAGTAGACCTAAGGCTTCAGATATGCCCAATATGGCTGTTGGGAGGATAGGCTTGATTGTTTCAGGAGGTGCCAAGTCTGGAAGCTAGACTGATTAGGGATTCAGGAGGTACCATATTGGGAGGGAGTTATCTCTCTGATAATGTTGTTCAAGGCTCTTGGGTGCAGCTGGCCACTTAGAACAAAGGAGGTATATGTTTCTCTAACTAAGGATTTGTTTATAGAATGCTTTTGAAGGATTCATAGGTACTGTATCTAGGCAGACTGCTGGCTCAGGGAAAAGACTTTTAGGCTGGGGACAGGAGAGAGACAAAGTTAATGCCTTTATGGCTGGGGGAAAGTGTAATTTTACAACTTAATTGCACAGGCTTATTACAAACTGATGTTACAGACATAGGTACCCAAATACAAGTGAAATTTTACAAACTGAAGTTATACACAAAAGCATCCCAGACCGCATCATTCCCCTCTCAAACAGATGGAAGCCAAATTCATTTGGGGACAAGGGATGAAGGTCTCAGCTTCCCAAACTGCTTGATGCTGAGAAAAGTCATAGAGTTGTCCCTGCTTCACAGGGGTCCATCACTCAAGGGGCTGGGGGGCTGTGGCCAGTGCCCAGAACTTGGCAGACACCAGATCCAAGGAGTGTTGGGTAGTGACTTCGGACAGTGGTTGGTATTCAGCCTGAGCCATCATCTGCAAGTGGAGGGTACTGAGCCTAGAAGAGACAAATCTAGTGAAGAGTGTAAACAAACAAGAGCCCAAAAGAAATAGGAGAAAAATGACCAGAAGTAGAGTCTTCTATATTTCTCCGTGCTACATAGACTAGATACCTCACAAGCTATTAGTCTTCACTAACATAACTGTAGACCTTAAACAAGAGGTTTCTAACTTGAACCTCACCACCGAATAGCAGACGTACATCACAAAGCTTGTCTATCCTCTGATTATATTCACTTTGGAAGAGAGAGATACTTCAGAAATATAATCTTTTACATATATACTCAGTTATAAATGTTAACGTTTGCTTAGTTTCATGGAATAGCTACAAAGTCATATTGAAACAGCACGATGTGTTCTGCTTTACAACTCATTACATCAATTTAGCAATAATTCAATTGAAAACTTTGTAGACCTTCAGAAATTATCACACAAGACCTTTCAAAACATCTTTTCTAACAGTAAGGGTGACAGTCTCTTCTGAGAGACCACACTCTTTATTCCACACAGAACTTTAGCAGATAGTCTATTTGAGAAACCACATTCTGTCCTATAAACTAGCCATTTCCATTTTCCACACAATCTCACTGCCTGTGACTTTAAAGAAAGAAAAACAATGAGATGTAACTAAATAAGAGCTTAGAATAGTGCCTTGCACTTAGTAGGTGCCTCATAAATGTTTATTGATTTATTAGTTGAAATAAGACTCCCACTTAAAATGCCTGACCCTCTTGAACATTCTTGCAATGATCACAGTCCCAGGAGGCCCACCCATGGGGCCCAGGGAGAATGGCAAAAGCTGGTTGTAACTGAACCAAATACTAAGGACAACCTCTTACAGGACCATGGTTGTTTATCTTCTACCTGGAAGGCCATCAACAAATGACATGGATTGTACCCATATGCTTCTCTCCATGTCTTTTCATTCTTGCCCTTTCTTATCTCTTCTTCCTATCACCTTGCCCTCAGTATCTCAAATTCATAGCTTCACCTTGTTTAGAATAGAATGCCCTGAATGGAATGGTCATTGCTTTCAACCTTGAGTTCTTCATCTAATTCTTTAGGGAAGTTCTTTAAATCCTAGCAACTAACCCTAATAGTTACATACTCATTGATGTAGCGTATCTATTGTAGTAGAATGATTTTATTACCTTAACTTTGTTATTGATGAGTCAATAAATCCCATCTGCACACACAAAAAAATTCAAAGTGCCATTGTTTCTCATAGTAAAAAGTATTGGAAACAACCTATGTGTCCAAGAAGTGGGAGATAAACAAATTTTTGTTTTATGAAAGCAATGGAATAGTATTGCATAATAAGCAAGGGTCAATGTGAAAAATACAAAGCAATAACAGAATTTTTATATAAAGTGAAACCAAGTGGGGAAAATCAAATCAGTTATATATACACTATGTAAAAGTTACAATTGCAATGCAATGTGGGAAATACACATAAGTAAAATAATTCCAAAGGTCATAGATTTAGAAAGAGAAAAGAATTTTAGAGGTCATATGGTCCAACCGACTCATTTTACTGAAGAGAAAACAGAGGCATAGGGAGGTTAAGTGACTTGTCCAAAGTCATGTGGATTAGTGGCAGGATTAAAATCCAGGTTGTCTGACACCATATCCCCATTTCCACTATTCCATGCTGACTTTCTTGTTCTGAAGGGGACATGGAAACAAAGAGGATGTTTTTGTTACTATATTTTTTTAAATTAATGTACATTTTTTTCAAATTTCATGAAGGAAGTTTATGGTTTCAGCGATAATTTATTTTATTACATTATATATTATTATATAATTATACTTTTTTGCTCATATATTTGAATTTTTGTGTTTATCATTATGAACCTTGGAAGAAGAAGAGAAGGAAAAGAAATGGAAAGAAAGAAAAAGAAGTGAAATGAAAAGCATCAATTATATCCTTCTTTATATTTGGTCCCTATAACATTCCCATAAAAACATAATTTCTGTATGTCCTTTAATCTCTGCCCAGATTCTCAGCATCGTGCTTCTATCCTAACATTCACATCAGTATACATGCCAATATAGCCATACACACACCAATTTCCCACTCCCCTCCAATGAAGATCTGGTGCCTTTGAGCAACGCCTATTCTTAATTTGCTATATTCTGATCCCTATCCCATCCCAACCTGGTAATGCCAATGAAATCCTATTTACCTCCATGTCTTACAATTTACAGTTCCTTTACTAGCTAAATGATCCTGGGCAAGTCTCTGGACAACTGTCTGCCTCAACTTCCTCATTTGTCAAATAGGAATCATAATAGCACCTCCCAGGGTTACTGTGAGGATCAACCGAGACATTTTTAAAGCATTTAGCACTATGTGTGGCACGTACTGGGTGCTTTATAAATCACTGTTTTCTTCTTTCTTTACATGGTTTATTGTTTACATACTAGACATTAGATACCCTGGGTCAACAATATCCTTGTTTAAGATACTGTTTAGTCTAGACAGCCTAACTTCTTTTTTTTTAATTTTTTTATTTGTTTCTTGTTTACATCATTCATTTTCATGACATTTTTAAATTACAAATTTTCTCCCCGTCTTGCCCCTGCCCCAACCCTAAACCAACAATCCCACTGTAAAGCCCCTCCCCTGCTCTGCTCTCTTACTTTCTGGTAGGGCAGG
>JAQQSW010004277.1:0-14478 GCA_028646575.1 Pseudocheirus occidentalis
GCCAAAGTCATTATAGTGGTCACAAAGTTAATACACATAGTTAATGCAGTGGACACCCACATTCCCAAGCCTTCACAAATAGAACAGGATCCCTCAAGCAGGGATCCCTCTCAGACTCACAACAGTTTCTCAGCCTGGTCCTTGGAAGTTCTCAGTAGAAGCTGCAGAAGGAGGATCTCAGGAAAAGGTGCAATCTCCAGGTGGTGACTGAGAGAAAATCTGAAGGTCCTCCTGATTCTCTTCCATATATACAGTATAGCTCCTCCCTGTTCTGCCCCTTCCTGTTAAGGTGTTAACTACTCCCAAGGAGTTAACTTGAAGTAAGGAGCTAAGTGCCTTTATTAGATGCTAAGTGCCTTTACTAGGTGCCAATAGAAAGAGGGCATGGAAGATCTTCTGATTTCATTAACATTACACCTCCATGAGTGGAAGTTTGATTATTGTATCATGACTGATTAAGTTAATGGCTGCCCCATGAGTGGAAGATTCATATATTGTGAATTGATTGATTGAATTATTAAGCGAGAAGGGTTTCTCCCTTACGGAAACCAGATGCTTATTCTTTTGTTCCTTGTTCTAAATACTGTGGCCACTGTAGTGAAAACTGTGTGGTCATTTTGATGTTAAGCTGGTTAATACTCTGTTTATTCCATTACAAATCAAGGTAAACATTCACAACAAATCACAATATAATATTCATAACATTATATCTTATCACAGAAAATCACAATATAGTGTTTGCAACAGCTTAACATTAGAATGGCCGCCTAGTTTTCACTCCAGTGGCCACAATATTTAGAACAAAGAACAAAAGAATAATTATCTGGCTTCCCTAAGGGGGGTAACCTTCCTTACTTAATCATTCAGCTAATTCACAGTACAATAATCAGTACTTAATCTTTTTAAAATACTTAATCTTTCAATCATTTCACAATACAATAATCAATCTTCCATTCATGAAGCAACTATAGATTAACTTAATCAGTCACTTATATAGCAATCAATTACTAAATGCAATCATTAGAAAATTACACAAACCCTCCACCCCTCAGTGTCCAGCAAACTTCAGTTTCATCAGGCATTCTATATCGAAGGAGAGGCCTTTTCTTCATCTTGACTTGGGGTGGTCTCTCAGATTCTCTGGAGGCCTTCCAGGTAGCCCTCTCAGCCTTCCAGGTGGCCTTCACCAGGTTCTGGTCTCACAGAAAACTCCAACTCAGTTTTCAGTCCAGCAGCCCAGCTCCCAGATGCTGGGACAGTTCTGCTTCCTCCACCAGGAGCCACCAAGAGGAAAATTATGGATTCTGATTATCTGTCTCTGGAATTCTTCTTATATACACACACTAGCCTCCTGTCTCAGCCAACCCCCTCCTGCCACTTCAGCAACAGGAGACAGAGTTCATGCCTTCTGTTCACACAGGAGATAGAGTTCATACCCTCTGTTCACACAGGAGACAGAGTTTGTACCTTCTGTTTCACATAGGAGACAGAGTTCATATTTTCTGCCTCTCTCAAGAGGTACTTAGCCCTAAGTTACCTAGGGCTAAGTATCTGCTAAATTGATTACTGTTATAGTATCCTGAGATCATAAATTCTCATCAGACCCAGCTTTGTCCTTGCTCTCTGAGTGAGCTCAGAGAATATCTCTCCTTATGTTAACAAAGCCTACTTTATGGCCTTAAGGATGAGACCCTTAACTTGCATTAACTTGAGTATTGGGACTTTTATCTTAATATTTTCTGGACATATACCATGTTATGGAATATTAATGGTAAAGAAAACAGATATTCTGGATCATAATTTCAATGGATACATTGTCACCTCCCTTGTTTTATTGTATTTACCATTTATTCAATTAAGAAAATTCCTTTCTTATATGATGATTAAACCTTTATGGGGACCATACATTTGTGTGACGCAGCCACCTTGAATGAGGATGGTCCTAAAATGCACTGAAGCTCTCTCATCTTTTTGTTCATAAGTTAGGCTGTAGCTCTCCCAACTCCTTGTACAAGTCCTCTGGCATTAAGGGAATGACAAATAAATGTTGTAATTGTATATTATTATTTGCTTGTCTCCTTTAGCCAAACTTTTGAAATAGATTGACACCACCTTTGTATTCCAACAGCTTTGAAGGTGGCTGAAGCAAGCAGGTGCTGTGGGGAACTTGGTCAGATTTTATCAAAGACACCAAAGACACTGCTTCCCGGCCACCGCTGATTGTCAGTCCTGACTTTTGTCCTGTCACTGGATTTAATGACTCTGGAAGAGGGAGTGAGGCTGATGGCTATGTTACTCTGCCTCACTTAAATCCAATTCATGAACAAGTCAAGATACCACCGAGTGATGTCATTGGTCCCCTTTGGAAGAAGAGATAACACACACATATGTGCATGTAGGCATATATATATATATACACATATGTGTAGGTATATATACTGTATATATATCTATATATGTAATCTCTATATAGCAGCAACTGGGTTCAGGGGGAAGGTCATTGAAAGAATGCCTGGGGCTAAGCAGTACCTGAGCTGGACCTTGGAGGGAGAGATTTAAAATATGGATATGGGGGGAGGGACAGTGCTGTGCTGGAGGCAGATCAAACCAGCTTGTGAGAACTGGTTATTAAATTTCTAGCATGAGTGTTTACACTTCAGAAATCAACAAAGGCAACAAATCATGACTTTATTTATTGTTTTGCTGATTGTTTAAATTTAGTGATAGAGAAAATGTTAGTAATGCAGACTAAACTTAAAAGGTTAATTTAAATTTTCTTATACCACTTTGTTTGGATCTTTCTTCTGCACTTACCTCAGCCTTCTTCATATCATAGTGTGTCTTCTCCCCCCATTAGATTTCTGATTCCTTTAATAAGATCTGTACCTGATTAATTCTTCTTTCTTCTATTTGTAGAATGTGTCATTCATGTGTACTTTTTCCTTTTCAGAGAGCTGGTTGTTAAACACTTACTAGCAGCCCTCTGTGGAGGGCTGTCCATCGTGGGCACAATAGATGGTATGAACAAAGGCAGTAAGTCAGAAGAGGCTAAAACAAAAAACAGGGGATATTTTATACCATTTCCCCTGCAACACAGCGTACCTCTGATATGAGATAAACATGAGATACAATAACACCCTAAAGCAGGTTGAAGTTGCCTTGTGGAGATGCAGAGAGAATAGCTTACTTAGGATGTGATTGAGGAGTGCTGGAGATTTTTGAATAGAAGAATGATAGAATTGCAAGTGTGCTGTAGGGTAATTACTCTAGGAGTGATGTGAAGCTTTGGAGGGATAACAATGTCACCAACCTTAGGTTGTTGCAAAGATCCAAAGAACTGATACATGTCAGGCACTCAGCACAGTGCCTGACACTTAACACATGCTTAGGTGTTTCCTTCCTTCCTCACCCATCTTCTAGTTAATCCTCATTTTACAGAGGAAGAAATGAGCCCCAAGAGTTTAGGTGAAGATGTCTAACATGACCCTGGCCCATATTTTCTGAAGGCCAGAACTGCTGCTTTTCATCCCTTCTTCAAAATTCTCTGGAACTCTTAAAAAAGAGTTATTAAAACTTAAATAAAGTTCTTAAAACTCTTATTTATTTTAAACATTTTTTAAAAATTGTGAGTTCTAAATTCTCTTTCCTATAGTTAGCCAATATATTTGATTCTTGGGGGTCAGTTTCTATGTAGATGTCCTTGATGAACATGGATTTGGCCCCCTGGCCTTGAAGCCTGCTCTAGAGAACATCTTTAGTTATGTGAATGAATTAACTGACTTTCCCAAAGACTTTTTGGTGCCTTGATAACAAGGCTTGATCCAGGACTCAGATAAAAATCTTGACAGTGTGCCCTAATTAGGGCCCTTCCTGATGTAGCTTTGTTAAGCTAGCTCCTTGCAACCTTTTGATATGGGTTACACTTAAAAGGATTTTTATATGAGATCTTGAGATCAAAGACTTTACCCCCAGACTGCAAGCATCTAGCCTTATCAAATTATCCATTCTGTGTTACTTCCAGGATACAACAGGCTAAATATAATGGTAATAAAACTTGAGTCCTTTTTCTTCTTTTGTATCATTTGTTCTATAAAAACCTTGTTCAAAGAATCATTAAAAGAAGTTCATAGTTCTTCCTTGAACTACCCATATTGTCTGACCATCTCTTATTCATTTCTCTGATCATGCTTAAGTGCTGGCCACTGAGCAGCCCACAGCAATGGCGCCCATGCAGGACACATAGGAACCTAAAAGGAAGGTCCACAGCAGAGATGACCCTTACAAGTAGAAGGAACTCCAAAAATCACAAGTCACAGGGTAAGGGAACTAATTTCAACCAATCTTTTCTTAAGTCATTCTATTCCACCAGGCTGATACAGGGATTTTCAAGCTTTCTATCATCATGGGTCAAATACTTGGGGTTCTAAGATCAGGAGCAATATTTTCAAGTATTAAAGAAGGTAGTGTAAGAAAGATTAATTTTGTTATTATGAAGGAACCATTAGAGTTTTATTTAGTGTGTTTGGAACATTGTTGCCTTGGGTTTTTAAAAAGTGGGTGCAATAGAATAGGAACCAGAAGGAAAATAGATAACTAAGAATTTAGCAGAGGAAGGAACCCAGTATTTCCTCATTTCTGCCTTTTTTCTATAAAATATATTAAAGATGTGTTTTACATTAGAAAGTAAAGTACCAAAGGTGGTACAAATGATTAAGTACAATTCAGTTGTCTTTACACAGTATTTACAGCAAGTCAAAAAAAGTATACAAAAAATATCAGATTAAAAAGTAGAAAAAATAAATTATGTGCATGAAATATGTGAACAGAAGTTTTAAGGTTTAAGGGGCTCCTTTCTTCCAATCCAACTCTGGCCAAGTTTGTAGGAAAGGCTGTTAAAAATAATATTAATACAAAATAATAAAGAGTAACAAGGGAATTTTCCCCCCTCGGATCAGAGAGGCAGACTAACAAGCATTTAACCATTCTCCTGCCTCATCTAAAAGAGAAAAGTTTTGTGTATCAGGATGCAACTGAAGGTTAATTTAATTTGGTTCTAAGGCAAATTTAGAACATATAAAGAATTTGAAAAAATTCGGGGATAAAGCTTTTAACTCTGGTACAACACAGAGATTGGTGCCACTGGAGCTTTGGTCCAGCTTCTCCATACTGTACTCAGACATTAAAGGCCTTTTACTTTCTAAGAAAAAAATTTTATTTTAGGAATCACTGTCACAATACAGGTTAAATTAGTTGTAAACATTTTTAAAAAGTCTCTCATCACTAAAGAGAAAGTGCTGAAGGATAATTACGGTGTTTAAATCACCCTCCCCAATATGGATAAAGGAAAGATTCATAGCAAGTTACATCCAGGGCTCCATTAACAGCAGCAGCCCTGTGGGAACCTGAATTCACCATTCAGACTTTGCAACTCTAATAAGAGGAGAAAAAAGCCAAAAATTCTCTATCGATCATTTTTGCATGTGATGATTTGAAGCAAAATTTCGCATGTTATCTACATTCTGTTGTATCTTTATTTTATTGAATATTTCCTCAAAATTTTGATACTGGTCCTCCTTCCACCTCAGGAGTTTTACGTGCAGTGGACCATGAATGTGATAACCTCTGAAGTAGAAGAAGGGTAAATAGTGAGGCACAGAAAATTAACTAAAAGTTTCTTTGTAGAAAATCAGGTATTTACAACTTTACCTTGTAGTTACAAAAAGACATTATGGTACCCCTCGAGTCTTCTTTCATCGTAGATCGGATTAGGAAAAGAGATTCACCCTTCCCCCCACACTTGCAAACCCATCATTTTATCAACGATTTTATATGATCTAGGAATTCAACTGACTTCATTTGAAGTTTAATGTTTTTGCTACAACTAAAAGAATTTGGCTGTCACTTTTGTAACTTGTAAAATTGATCATTTTAGTGTCTTAACACTAAAACCTAGAATTGTTAATTGATCACTGTATTAGGAAAAGAGGAAACTGTGTGAAAAACTTTATTACTTTTCTCCTATGCAGTATGAGATTCAGCAAAGCAGGAGCATCATTCTCAGCCCCTGGTCTACTGGGTCTACTGGTCTTATTCTTTAATAATAGCAAGACACCTGGAAACTATTTCCATAGGAAAAATAATCAGACTAGGATAGGAATTTGTTTTAGTTATGCAATTCTTAAGTAATGAATCTAACTTGCTAAAAGTTGCAAAAGATTAATACGGATTTTCAAAAACTGTCTATTGCATCAGGATAAGTTTAAATTTCAGAAAGAAAAATGTTAAATGATATCCCTTATTCATTAAAAGACCTAGCAGATCTTTATTATTACAGCTCGATGAGAATAAAATTAACTCTGAGCTGTTATTTGCTGTTTAAGATAAAAAGCATTTAAGATCATATTCATATAATCCTACTCTTTTTCTTCTTAGACATGATTCCTAGGATCAGTAAAGGATATGAATTCTTTTTATGTCAGCTTACTGGAAAATTTAATATTTTTTTTTACCTAAGATTAGGAAATGTACATAAAATTATGTAAGCTACTAAAAATCACCTTAAGATATTCCCATTGACTAAAGGAATTTTAGAACTAATTGCTTTTAAAAATACAGTGACTTTGATGCTATGGTGGATTTGGCTTTCTGGTGTTTGAATAAATGTTTTTGGCTTAGTATTCCAAGTGTAGAGTCTGTTATGTTTTGATATTCTGAATTACATTGGCATATGCATAGCTGCCATAGGCACTGTGAATATTGGGTTGGTGCTATAGTATCTGAAGTCAAATTTAAACTAACAGCTTTGCCACCTTGCTGCCAAACTTTTTCTAAGAAAAAGTCAATAATCCTTTCTAATGTTTTATTGATAGTTTTTGTATTACTTTTAAAACAACACTTTCACTTATCAATAGCCTTACTCTCATAAAACTCTGTCATGTAACAAAGACAAATAAGTAAATGAAGGAGCTGGACACATAGTGACTCTTTCCCCTCCAATATAACTTAGAAATTCTCAAGCTAAATTGAATTTTTATTTGAATTTATTTAAATAAAAGAGAATCCTTTTGAGAAGGAGCTCCAGGTTCATGACTCCAGGAGGAAGAGGAGATTACTTAGCGTTTTCAAAGAGAGCGGCTGCTACAATTGTGGAGGCTTTTTCACATTGATTTATTTTTGTTTCTCATTTCTTGTTTCACTTTCAACAAAAGAAAGAAAATTGAGGCAGTTTATGCTGCATTTTACTCTCCTTAATGCAATCTAAGGAAATGAGCTTTTAGTAAAGTATTGAATATCTATGCTTAGGCTACCCTTGTCCTATTCCATTTCATCAATATTTCTATTAGACAGTCTAATCTATTTCCACTGCCCTGTGAAAAATGAAGTCAGAATTAATTTTTTGCCCAAGAACTCTTTTAGCACTTGATCTCAGGTGCTAAACCACCTAATATGGGCTTTATTCCCTTAATTATGAGTTTTTATTGGCATCCAAAAATGAAATGAGCCATATTGTTCTAATGAGGAAAGCAAAGTGACTGTTTTTATTCATCCCATAGCAATGTGCTTGCTTTCAGGTTTAGGGTTGAAGCTCTGAAAGCATTTCTTTTAATTTTCTTTTGTCAAAAAGATTTATGTGGCTGCTTAGGTAAGATGTCATATTTTCTTGAGTGGGCATAAAAAGAAAGTACAAAAAATGTTTCTGGTGGTCATCTGAGGCTGATTTTAGCAGGAAAAATGGCTTCGCCTTATTGTCCAATTATTATTGTGTTTGAAGTCCTTTAAAAGAGTTTGAGCATAATTACCATTAAAAAACCCCCTTAAACAAACATTTATTAAATGCTCTATGTTCTAGGGCAGTGGTCACCCAATTTTTTCAAATGTGCAACCCTTTAATAGAAAAGTTGGAGCAAGCAAATACTGACAAGTTTATTTTATTTATATGTATATATGCAAATATATTTATATATGCATATTTGTTAATGTTATACAAATGTACTCTTATGCTAACATTTTATGGATGTTATAAGACAAAAAATTGAAAGGCATGCATCAGAAAAAGACGGAAAATATTTTAAAATTATATTTAATAATAGTACAAAAATCCTTTTATTTGCTACACAAAAATATAATACTTTTCACGAGAGCAATGTGATTCAAGATGCTTCATTATTTTTTATAATCTTGGTCTAGCACTTCAAGATATAGTGATTCACAGTTTGGCTCTGTATATTTTAATACTTTGTTATAACTAAAAGAGATGCCTCACAAAGATAAGCATTGTTGGCTATATTTGGCGTTCAGTTGTTTCTGACTCTTTGTGACTCCATTTGGGGTATTTTTGGCAGAGATACTGGACTGGTTTGCCATATCCTTTTCCAACTCACTTTATAGATAGGAAACCGAGGTAAACAGGCTTAAGTAACTTTCCCAGGATCACACAGCTAGTAAGTGTCTGAAGTCATATTTGAACTCAGGAAGATGAGCCTTCTTAACTTTAGGTTCAGTGCTCTATCCACTGAGTCAACTGGCTGCCCTTGGCTCTATTTACTAAATCATAATAAACATTTTTCAATTCCATCCAACAATTACACAAAGGTTTCTGTTGAAATGCATGCAATAAATGTTCATTTCCCTTGATGTCACTGGGGTGGGGACAGTGTCTTGGGAGCATGCTTGCATATAATTGAAAAAATTCTGTACTTGTCTACTTGACCCTCAAGCACACCAACAGCATCAAATACCTTTTGTTTCTCACTGGCTGCTGTTCTTGCTTGTTCCCACTCCCTCTACTGCTACCTGGTTATACTTGCTCTTTTTGGTATGTGCCTGCTAGAGCATCTCCTGGCCCAAGGGCAATGCTCCTTTGTTCTCTACAGTGGAGAGGGATATAAGCCCAGATGTGTGGCAAGGAGCTTGGGGCATCACTTGGAGAACTAACAGGCAGTTAGTAAGTCAATAAATATTTAGAAGCTGCCTATTTTGTGTCAGATATTGTGCTAAACACTGAGGACACAAAGAAAGGTAAAAGATATCCCTGGTCTCAAGGAGGTCACAGTCTAATAGGGGAGAGTATATGTGAATTATATACAAATAAGCTATATATGGGATAATTTGGAAAAAAAATCATTGAAGGGAAGGCACTAGAATTAAAGGGGTCAGGAAAGACTTCCTGGAGACAGTGGAATTTTAGATGGGGTTTGAAGAAAGCCAGAAAGGTCAGGAGAGGAGATGAAGAAGAAGAAAATTATGGGCGAGGAAGGTTGTCAGTGAAAATTTCTGCAACTGGAAGAGGCATTTCTTATTTGAGAAATAGACAGGTGGAAAGTGTCACTGTATTTCAGCTGTCGTGGTTGGGGTGAGGGACAGAGGACAAGGTACATTGGGGCTGAGCAAGTAATAAATACCTATTCACCTGTCTGGAGAGAAATGTTTGAGGCTGACAGCATAGCAGCGGGAGCGGGCATAGCAAGGAGGGCAGCTCAGGCAGACACACCGCACACCTGGGCTCTTCTTTCCTTTCCTTTTTTAAATTGAACTTTTTATTTAGTATTTTATTTTTCCACATTTATGTGTAAAAACAATTTTTAACATTTGTTTTTAAAACTTTGAATTTCAAGTTCTCTCTCTTCATCCCTCCACGCCACCTTACCCTCGTCCATTGAGAAGGCAAGCAAATCCATATAGGTTATACATGTGTAGTCATGCAAAACATATCCAAAATAGTCATGTCATGAAAGAAAACAGACCAAAAACCTCCAGAAAAATAAAGTAAAAAAAGGCCTGCTTCGATCTGTATTCAGACTCCATCAGTTCATTCTCAGGGGATGGAGAGCATTTTTCATCATAAGTCCTTCAGAGTTGTCTTGGATGGTTGTGTTACTGAGAATAGCTGTTCACTTACAATATTGCTGTTTCTTTGTGCACAGCACCTTTCACTTTGCATTGGCCCATGTAAGTCTTTCCAGGTTTTTCTTATAGTACAGTACTATTCCATCCTCACCACATACCACAGCTTATTTAACCATCTCCCAATTGATGGGCATCCCCTCAATTTCTATTTCTTTGCCCCAAGAAAAGAGGTGCTATAAATATTTTTGTACATATAGGTCCTTTTCCTCTCTGTTTTTTAAAAACTGTATTGTTAGGTCAAAGGGTGTGCACAGTTTCATAGCCCTTTGGGTGTAGTTCCAAATTGCTCTTACAGAATGGTTGAATCAGTTCACAACTCCGCCAACAGTGTGTTAATGTCTCATTTTCCCCATGTGGGTTGTCCTTTCTAATTCTAATTCTAATTCTAATATTTTATTCATTAACCCCAGCAGTTCATCTAGTACACTCTTTAGGGTATGTATACTTCACTTTTAAGACTACTGTCCTAAGGGGAAATATAATGTTTAGAAAAGACCAGGGTCTCTACTTACAGTGTAGGAGGATAAGAGAAAGACAGCAATCCAGAGTTGCTGTTTAAGACATTTCACTCTACCTATTGGGTGATCAAACCATCCAAACTTAGTAGGCCAGCCCTCAGATAACAGACAGAAAGTCTGGCCCTGGGTCCATACGCACATGCCTCCAACTTGGAGGGACTGACAGAGCTGATGACAAGCTCTGTATTCAAGGCTTGACCCTTTCCCATTTAATGCCAATTCCACAATGAATTTACATAATGAATAGCATAGAAACCCATTTATAAAAGTCATAGCAAGCAGAAATCAGAGAAGGGATATTATAGGGGAAGATATGCCAAACAAAACCGAGTGAAGGAACTCTTCCGTTGGGAATGAGATAGCTCAGCTCAGCTAAGAGGTTAATCTCACCTAAAGGGAAACTCTCTGAGATCTTTACCATAGCTAGCTGGGAATAGTGATGTGAGGCCACCTGTCAGCCCCTCTCATGTCTTCCCAGAGACTTTTCCTTTAGCGCCCTTAAGTGAGGTTGACCATTTGCATCTTTCTTCTCAAAACTGGAAGCCAAAAGCACCTGAAGGAAATGAAGTTTAAAGAGTTCTGGCCCTGAAAAGACCCAGAGTGGGGCTGGATGAGAGTCAAAGTGTTGTGGTTTAAATTCTGCCCACCCAGCGACGCCAAAAACTGTTGCAGTTTTACGATGTGTTGTGGTGGAACCGTCTCAGACAATTCACAGAGTCAGACCACCTTTAATCCAAGTATGGGCGTTTATTTGAGACTGATGCCTCTCATGAAGTGGGCTAAGTTCCAAGAGGAGCCAGCGCCTTTAAGAGAAAGCAAGATGGATTTTTAAAGGGCAAAGATGAGATTACATAACATAAATTATGAATATAAAAAAGAGGGGTTTGTTAAGGGATTAGGTGATAGGGGAGGGGCCTAGCCACAGTGGAACTGTGCATGCAATTACCCACAATGCATATAGAAAAAATCCATTGAGAGGGTATGTAGGATAGTGATATTATAATAAGCCTCTCTATGTCACAAGTTCACTCTAGGTCAGTTCTTTACTATTACTGCACAGGTGCCTACTTAGGGAAAGTCTCTTCTATTGTTTTGGGGTCCACATTCTGCTTGGGCATCCCTGTGGTGCTGCTTTCTTATTGGCTGAGCATTGTGGTCCTGTCTGAGACTAAATGGATGTGGTTATAGTTAAGTGCGTGGACACACCTGTTGTTTCTGTGGGAAATACGAGGAATGGGTCTGGGGGCAGTGGCTAGCTAGAGACAGGGGCTGGGATTCCATCACATGAACTTAGCTGCTGTTCTGTGAGAAATATGAGTTCATGGACACACCTGTTATTCTAGTGAGCCATGAGGCATATATGAAGAACTTAGGATATCAAGTGGGGGTGGGGGAGTTGTGAGTGGCTAGGTAGGTATAGTGGCTCTGCTGTTCAATGGGGCCTATAAGGAAGTTAGAATATTGGGGCTGAGGGCAACTTTATTAGGATTCCATTAAAAGTTCTCTTGCGTCTCCTCAACTCCTCATGGCCCCTCACATAGGGCCAGAACTTCATCTCCACCAATGAGGGGAGGATCCCATTGCTAATGGGCTTCAGGACAGGGACAAGTTTTAGAACCCGTGGAGATTTGTCTCAGATAGAACTTTGAGAGGATGAGGGGAGGAAAGCATTGGATTTGGATGTAACTTTATTTCCATTCAGTTGTGTATCATGGCACGGCATGCTTGTCTTCTTCTGGTGAGTGCCAAGATCCACTACATCCATTCAGCATCCTCTCTGCCTGTGTCTTTGTTCTGTGAATTCAAAGTCTCAGTTCTCCAGGAGTAAATTCAATGATCAATTTTCTGCATTCTGCTCTGTGGCTGACACAGTGGTATGAGGCTCTTCTCCATGCCAGCTACTCAACCAAAACATTGTTCAGATAGATAAGCTTGCTGCAGAACATCTCTGTAAGGGTTCAAGGAAATGGAGACCCTGTGACTCTGGAAGAGAATGTGACCCCAGTCTCTTCCTAGCTTACATGATCCTCAGTCATCTTTTGACCTTGCTATTCCAAGAGGTCTTGGCAAAGCTCAGCTATGCAAAAATGCATGCACTGATAGTGTGTGTCTAATAATCTGAAAGACTAAGTTTAGAACAGGGATCCACCAGGAAGCCTCCTAATTGTAGCAGGAGGAGCTCTGGATTTGGAGTGAATAACTGAACCTCAACTTAAATCCTTGGTCTGACATTTCCTACCCTTGTGACTTCAGATAAGTAACTGGCTCTCTGGACCTCAGTCTTCTTACATTTAAGAGCTGGGGTTGTAAAAGACGACTTAGGATGTTGTTGCTGCAATAACTCAAGGAACTGCTTTTTCCAGACTATAATAATGATAATAATAATGGTAATGATAGTTGTGATTTCTATAGTGCTATATTATTATGCATATTATATTTCTACAGTTTTCAAGCGCTTAAACATTTTTTTTAATCTCATTCGATGCTTACAGTAGCCCTGGGAGATAGATGCTTTTATCACTTCCATTTTATAGATGAGCCAACTGATGCAGACAGATGTAAAGTGACTTGGCCAGGATCGCACTACTAGTTAGGGTCTGAAGCAGGATTCAAACTCAGTTCTTCCTGACCTGAGGTCCTGGTGTCAAACTCAAACAGAAATGAATTCTTGCTACATATTGCTTTAGAAAACTACAAATTAACGTTAGTTGTGTTGTATTTTAAAATTCTGTTAAATATTTCCCAATAAGATTTCAATGTACTGATGGGCTGCACTTGGAGTTTTGCCACATTTAGCACCTCTGCTACCTGCCTCTATAACCATATGAGCCTCGTCCTTTTTTCACTCTCTCCTTTAACCCTGTGAAGAAGAAGATAGAAGGGGGTAGAAATCATGAATCTGATTATAAAATTATGGAATAAATTATAAATAATAATATTTATAAATGCATCATGAATGACAAAGCTATGGAATCATAGAATTTGAGAGCTGGAAGGGATCTCAGTGCCCATCCTGTTCAACTCATTTTCTTTCTCCCCAAATCCTCCTTCTTTCTAACTGCCCTATTATGCCCCCTTTTTTTAGGGGGAAGGCAACTAGGGTTAAGTGATTTACCCCAGGTCCCACAGCTAGTTAAGGGTCAAGTCTCTGAGGCTGGATTTGAACTTAGGTCCTCCTGACTCCAGGGCCAGTGCTCTATTCACTGAGCCACCTAGCTGCCCCTGCCCTTCTATTTTCAAGAGAACCACTGAACTCCCAGTAATTCAGACTTATAACCTAACTGTCATCCTCAATTCCTTGTTCTCTCTATCACCATGTCATATCCAATCTGTTGCCAGTCCTGTCAATTTTACCTTCCTAACATCTTTTGTCCCGTTCTTTCCTCTGGAACTGCCCTGCCCTGGTACAGGCCTGCATCTCCTCACACCTGGACTATTGCAATAGCCTGCTGTCCTGACTCTTCCCTCTTCAGCCCACTGAGTTGTCAAACTGTTGGACCATGTCACAACCCTCCTTCTTCCCTGTCACTTCCAGGCTCAAATATAAAATACTCTGGTATTAGAGTCCTTTATTACTTGGCTCCTTCCTACCTTTCCCATCTCCTTATCCCTGGTTTTATCCACCGTTACACCAGCCCCCTCACTGTTTCCCTCACAAGACATATCCTCCCCTCCTCCTGTAGGCTTTCATGCTTCCCGATGCATGGGATTCTCTCCTCCGTCTCTATCTCCTGCTTCCCTGGCTTACAACAGGTTCCATCTAAAACTCCATCTTATGGAGACTCCTTTCCATTATTGTTACTTCCTTCCCTCTGAGATTATCTCCCATTTATCCTTGTGACACCTTGTTTGTGCATAACAGTCTACACAATGCCCCTCATTAGACCATGAACGCCTTGAGAGATGGAACCATTTTTTGCCATCAAATGCCCAGCACTGAGTTGTTCTTTAGTCTTTTTGTTTCAGTCCTGTCTGACTCTTTGTGACTCTATTTGGGGTTTTCTTGGCAAAGATACTCAAGTGTTTTGCCATTTTCTTCTCAGGCTCATTTTAC
>JAQQSW010004278.1:0-14477 GCA_028646575.1 Pseudocheirus occidentalis
TGCCTCCTTGCCCTGGGAGCAGTTTGGCCGGACCCGCTCTTCTCCTCCCCAGTTAGCAAAATCCACTGACCTTTCTCTTAGCCTTTTTTTCTTCTCTCCTGATAAATGTGGTAACTCTGCCTCCAGTGCAGCAGATCTGCTCTGCTATAGAGGCGGTTCCCCGCCCGATGCCCCAGGGTCTGAGCCAGCCGGGGTTTCAGCCGTGGGTCCCAGACTGCTGCAAAGAGCCCCACCTGCTGCGCTGCCTGTAGTGCTTTCTGTCTTGTGGAGAGTTTTGGAGCTTGAAAATCTGTTTAGCGTCCCATTTTATGAGTTTTTTAGTGTGTTTGTGTGGGAGCTGTGGTGCTTTGCTGCTTCTAAGCCACCATCTTGGCTCCGCCCCTTACTTTACTTCTTAATCAATCAATATGACTTTCCATGTTCTCCATTCATTTTTTGTTCGTTTCTTATTGCACAATAGTATTCTTTTTGAATCACAATTCATTTGGCCATTTCCCATTCAATAGGCATCTGTTTTTTTCTACTTCTTTCCTACACAAAAAGTAATGCTATAAATATTTTTTTGTATATGGAGTGTTTCTTTTTTGACTTAACTTGGGCCATATGCCTAGTAGTAGAATTTCCAGGTAAAAGGGTATGACCATTCTACTCACTTTATTTGTATAATATCAAATTGCTTTGCCAGATGGTTGTACTAATTCACAACTCTGCCAACAATGCATTAGTATGTCTGTCTTTCTTTGACCCCTCCAACCTTGCCTTCTCCTGTCTTTTGTCATTTTTGCCTATTTGTTGGATGAGACATTAAACCTCAAAGTTGTTTTGATTCATATCGTCTCATTCTTACCATCAGTGATTTGGAACATTCTCTCATGTGGTTATTAATCATTTGCAGCTCTTCCTCTGAGAAGTATTTGTCCATGTTCTTTGATTACTCCTCTATTGGGGAATGGTTTTTGGTTTTATTCCTTTCTCTTAGTTTTCTTTATATCTCGTATATCAAATCTTTATCAGACATACATGATATAAAACTTTATTTTCCCTCTAGTTAACTCCCTAACTACTTTCCTATCCTAGATGTGTTCATTTCATTTTGCAAAAACTTGTCAGTTTCAAGTAATCAAAACTACCTATTTTATCTTTTTTTATCTGTTGCTTGTTCGGTTAAGGATTTATCTCCTACCCATAGATGCAAAAATTATATGATCAGCTTCTCTTCTAATTTGCAGATTAAATTATGATTTTGAATCTGTTATAGAATATAGCATAAGATATTGGCCTAAGCCTAATCTCTGTTGAACTGCTTTCTAGTTTTTGCAGCTGTTCTTATCAAATGAGGAGCTCTTTTCTCGGTAATTTATGTTTTCAGATTCATAAAATGGGTTTATTGAATTCATTATTTCTGATCCTCCCCTGTCTATCCTATTTCATTGATCTACTTTTCTTTATTTCTCACTGCCACTGAATGGTTTGTTCCTACCATTCCTGCTTTATAATATAATTTATTGTCTGAAATTGCTGTTCCCCCTCATGAGCCATTTCTTGATCCCCAGAGTTGTTAGGGCCATTCCTTGATTTCTTATCATTTTGCATTTACTTTGAACATCTTTTATATTTACTTATATGTGGATATTATTTTCTTATTTACAAAAGAATATAAGCTCCTTGAGGGCAGGAACTTTTGGGGGGAGTTTCTTTGTTTTTGTCTTTGTATCTCAGTGACTATCAAATTACTTGGAACTTAATAAATGCTTGTTGAGTAAATGAAACTGCTTAGAATGAAACAGATTTAGGGAAAAATAATAAGCTTTTAGCAAGTGCCTAGGTACTTTTGCTAAACTTTATATGGTTAGCATGGTATTAAACACTTTACAAGTATCTCAGTTGAAGAAACTGAGGGAAAAGCGTTAAGTGACTTGTCCAGGATCACACAGCGAGTTGTGTTTGAGGCCAGATTTGAACTCAGGTCTTCCTAACTCCAGACCCAACTATGCCCATCCACTATTCCAACTAGTTGCCTCTAGGTTTAGTTGCATAGACTTGTATATATAATATTTCATTGTCTGATCATGTAACAGATTTTGTTGTAGCCTGTTCTAAAAGCACATGTTGTTCCCCAGAATAAACAAGATCTCTGGAAATTACAATGACTTTGTATAGCCCTTGAAGCACGATCAAGAACTTTAAAGAAATAAAAAAAAATAATTATAGTAGCATGGATACTATGAAGAGTTAATATCATTATCCTCAACTCGATTTTAAGCTTCTTAAAAGAAAGGATTATCTCTCCGACCTCTTTGGTTAGCTCATAGCATGTACACAGTAGGTACTCAAGCAATGGGAAGAGAGGGAGCAAAAAGGAAATCCCCTCTTTTCAAATCCTACCAGGGTACTTAGGTGGTAGTCTCGCCCCTGTGGGCATATTTCCTTGTAAGAAAATATAGCTGACATATTTCACATAGTGAGAATTTGCACTGCTGGTTATGACCTTCATGAAATGTAACCCTCTTTAATCTGTTGGATAGATAAAAGCCTCACCCTGGTAACACAGTGTTTAGAATGAAAATATGAAATTAAAGAAAAAAAGGAAAATGAAGGGGTTGTCTTTCCTCCCAGGAAAGTGAAATCGCCCACACCGCTCACAATGTATACATGAAAAGCATGCTTCAAGCAGCCTGACTAGTCATTGAAAATGATGAATACCCAGGTAGATGATGTTGCTCCAAGGACCTTGAACTTGGCATGCCCTGATTTCCACTTCAAACTGACAGTGCAATTTGGTTGCTAGGGCACTGACTAAAAGTAGAATCAGGAAATTTAGATAGTAGAGGTGAAAGGTCACTTCTTGGGCAAATGACATTGGGTTGACTTACTTAACCTTTGTGTGTGTCTATACTTTCCTCATCTGGAAAAACTGACAACAGCAACAACAACAGCGAGCCATATTCCACTAAGTGTTCAAACAGCACATGCCATGCAGTTCCCCTTCATAAAAGAGAAAGGCCCATTACCCATCTGACTCTGTCTCCCCAAAGAGCATTCCAGAATGCTCACATTAAGTCTATGGCCTGGAAAAATCACGGTATGTCAGGTCTACTATTTTATTTACCTGTTTATTGACCACCGGAGCGTTTACATCTTGATTGACATATGGATAATTATCTAATTGTACCCACTCACTTGAAACCACCCAAAATGTAATGTTGCATCTGTTTAAGGCTGTATTCTCAAACGTTAAATTGAAATCACACTGCAGTCAGCCAATACAGCAAGGCAGACATTGCTCTCACTGACCATGAACTTTTGTCATCTGGAGGACTTTAATATGTGACAATTCAACCCCACCTCCTCCCACAAAAAAAATTCCTGCAAACTATAAAGCATCATATATTTCAAATGCAAGGAACCAAAGACAGTCACTTTCCAATAACCAGGTTTAGATTATCCCCCTGTTTTCCCAGGTCATCAAGATGAATGGAAAATTGCAGTTGCTTGACTCAGACCCTATTTGTAATAGACCAATACTAGATTCATGAGCTTTTGCTATAGAAATAAATTAGCAGCCATTAATGATATTGAATACAGAGACATTCCAGATGGTAGCTATTTTTCAAATCATTAATAGTATTACTCCTTCTGTGGATGGGAAACAGGAAAGAGATGACAGAACACTAGCTTACTGAATGGATTTTCATGACCTTGTTCAGAAATACTTTCTTCTAGGTTAAAAAAGAAAATAGCAACTTCTTTTTATCACAAGTAAGCCAAAAAGATTTAAAATAGGCATCTTTCTTTAATGGTATTCATGTATACTCATGTATTCAGAAATAATAGTCACCAAATTATGTGGCTCCTGGGTGGCATTTTTGCTTTCCTTTCTAGGCTTTGGATCAGTTCCCCCAGAGTAATAAGAAAACCCAAGATTTACACCCAGATGTGTGCTCTCTCAACAAATGAAGCCCCTAGGGGTAGTATCCACTATGCAGTTCCTAGGGGTCCCTTAATTCACTTGACCTGCAAATAGATCTCATAGTCTCTTACCATTTTAGGGAACTGGTAATAAATATACTGTCTAGCACTGACATCATTGTAACAACACTGAGATCATCCCATCCACCCTTGAACCACAATCCAGACAATGACAGAATTGAATTAATAGACCCGGATGAAGTATATTAAACATGATGTAATAGGCATGATGTAACTAAGGCAGTATAGGCCTCTCTGAACCTCCATTCTGATATGTAAAATGGTGGAGATAATTGCGTTAGCCACCTCACAGGATTGTTTCAAGGAAAATACTTTGTAAACCTTGGATTGCTAGGTAATTATGAGCAATCACATAGGTAACACTAGAGGAAATCAACCAAGGAAGTCTTTGAGAATAAACCCCTTCTAAGTTCTCAGATAATCACTGGTGAACTTCACAACCAGGATACTCACCCACAGGACTTGGTGATAAGATCCAGGAAACGGCAAGAAAATAGATTGTGCCGTGCCTGCCGTGTGTTCACAGATATTCCAGGATGGCATTTCAAAACTTCATCATGTTGAAAGCCCGTGCTGATTGAGACGTACTATACATATCCCATACATAGCTGAGAAGCCCTTTTCAGTCCAAGCACCTGACTCTAGTGATTGAGGTCCTAAAGTTAAAGGTCTTCAACTTCCTAACGTTTACCACTAGTTGATCAGCTCACAAATCTAGAGTTAGAAAGACCCACAGAGGTCATCTAGACCAACCCCCTCATATTACAGACTTACGCTAAGTCACCCAAGTAGTAAAGATCAGTAGGAGAATTTGAACCCACATTGTTTCCGAGCTTTGTGTTATGTTTTTACTTGTTTCAAGGTTGTAGAGGCAATTTGACATGATTAATAGAATTCTGGGCTTATAGTCTGGAAAAACTTGGGTTCAAATAACACTGCCAACTCATATTACCTTTGTAACCTTGGGTAAATTCACTTATTCTATCTGTGATCTTCAACCTTGAGCAGGGGTAGAAGAAATTCTCCATTCTGAAGCTGTCACAGATTCCTGCTGTATTCAATCACTGATCTTTCTTGTATTTGTGCATTAACAAGGACAGAAGGGTTTTTTAAAATAATAAACCATCTAGACAGTAATCAGGCCATCAAATTTTTATGAATTCAGTCAATCAATAAGTATTTTTGAGAGCCTGCTTTGTGTCTGACCTTGTGCTAAGCACTTCGAATAAGATTATCATGTAAGAAACTCCTATTCTTGATAACCTTTCCTATTGTTTGGTACTGTTAGGAATTACACATTGGATTCAAGGAAATCCAACTTGAGGATACAATTTTCTCACCTTTCATTTAGTTAATTTTTTGATAGGGATCCAAACCCTGTTTTTATCAGGGACCAAAGAACTGAAAACTTATATTGTAATGGTAAGCCAGGTCTTCAAACTCCCTCAGAATGGCTCTGGGAACCATGAAAAAAAGTAGAAGGAAAGTATCTTACTCCATTGGTTGGCCATTCATTATTTGTAGGCTCTTGTCTTTGTGTCAAAGTACCAGATAAACTTTCTAGATTCTTTCCTTTGATAGGTTGTCATGTAAATTGTTATATGAACACATGAGCTGATGGACATATCACCAAATCTGTGATTATGGTGTGGTGGGTGGTAAAACAGGAGATTGGAGTGAGAAATTCTTAAAGCCACTTATCTACAAACAAATGAAACTTGTTCCGGGGGATAGAAACACAGGGTCATAAATGTCTAACAATTGCCAAATTTGGATGTTCAAAGAATCACATATATATGTGATGGGCTTGGCGTTTCTTCTGGATGCCTTGTTTTTGGGGATTTTTTCTGACCTGATAAGTTTTTGAAAGTTTCTTCAAATCCCTCCAGTTGGTCGTTTTCAACATCAGAAATTCAGTGTCTGCAGTCATTTAAGTCTTGCCAGCTCAGGCAATGCCATGTGACTCTGCAGCCAGACTTGATGAGGCACAGAAGAATCCTCTTTGATGCCTGAGACAGCTAACTCTGTGTCATGAATGCTTGAATGTTTTCATGTTATTAAGGCAGGGTTGATGATGGGTAATCACAAAAGAAATAGAATTTGTTCTTTTCAAACCACTCATCCTTTATTTTCAAAAGAAATCGTTTTTCAAGAGACTTTATTTTAAAGCTCATGAAGAGATTTTGTTTTCCCTAGTCCAAGTGTATATTAATGCATAACCTTTTTCCAAGTGGGAGTAAACATGGTGCAATGGGAAGGATGTTGTCTCTAGAATAAGAGGAGCTGGGTTCAAATTGGGCCCTTGAGCTCTTATTACCTGTGTGACCTTGAGCTAGTCATTTAACTGCCTTAAGTCTCAGTTTCCTTATCTTTAAAATGGAAAAGTTGGAACTGCATGGCCTCTAAGTTCTTAGTTACAGGATCCCAAATTAAACAGAGCTGGTCACTGCTCAGTTTCATGCAGCTGCCATTAGCCTGCCTCTACATGAGTTACAGTTCAGAGGGTGAGGAGAAGCCCAGAGTTTACAAACATCCTCAGTCCCAGAAATACTTGGAGTGTTCCTGCTTAAAAATAGCCAGGCAGGTCAAAGCTTAGTGTTTGGATGGCTTGTATCAGCAGTTTTCTTGGCTGATCTATTGATTGCCATTGGACTTCAGTCCTGCTGTTCTAATATAAGACATCACCATCAAAACAGAGTCGGAAGAAGGATCTTTACCATTCCCAGCAGCTTGGAATGGTAGCTTCACAGAATATAATTTTACAGAGAATGGAATGTCTTTTAGTTCAGTGACTAATTATATTAAAGTTCTGTGTTTTTAAAATTATTTATGACCGCCAGTATCTGCCTTAGTCTTTTAAAATCACAGAGTATGTTTCTACAAATAAGAATTTGTTCAAAAGGATATGACACTTCCTCTATCGAAGATATAATGCCCCAGAGTTTGGTGCTTTAATATAACAAATAACTTAGCCATGTATTAAGAAACGCTGTTCTCCAAGAGCTCTGCAGTAGAGGGAAAATACACAGAAAATAGAGAATCATTCTCTAATGATTGAGGGGATGTTGGGACTATTTGAAAAACCCCCGGCCCCTGATCTCCCTAATCATAAATGTCCTTTTATATTCACAGCAATTATTGACCATTCAAGAGGAGCTGAAAAACAAAAAGTCTGAATTGGAGCAAGCAAAGGAAGAACAAAGTCACACGCAAGCATTATTGAAAGTTCTACAGGAGCAAGTAAGCTGTTAAATGAATGGGACAACTCTAATTTATCCATCAATTCAGACACACAAAGTGTGTCTCCCTTGTGCTTCATGTGTGCAAATATTGGCAGCAGTTAATCTATGGTATAATTGACCCATACCTTGTGAACCCCCTGCCTGTCTTGGCTGGGTGGAATTTGCAATCCAAGGACCTGCTGCCTTTGTCCTCAACTCAGTACCTCAGTAGGTGACACACACCAATGATGTGTGAAGGTTTTCTTCCAGAAGACAAAAGAATTTTTATAAAGTTTAAAAAATATTGGGAAAGCAAACATATTTCAAAGTAAGCCATTGTTTTCTGTTAAGTCTAATTGTGAGGAAAATGAGTTTAGCATAGCCTATGATATTTCTGTAGACACATATATACAAAAGGCTGATTCATGGTGACATTAAAAAAAAAATCCCCCGTGTATCAGGGCACTTATCTAGCCATAGTGAGAAGCAAACCTTTTCTATAAAGTCAGTAAATCTGATCATTCCATTCGGCTTTCTTTGATACTAAAGTGTGGCCTGACATTGATAAGTGGATTTGAAAGTATTGTCTTACAGCAGGGGAAGATGGATCGCTCAGCAGCCCAGGGAAATCTGAACCCTCCATCTCTAGAACTGGAGAAGGAGGGGAGACAATTGTAGGAAGGCAAGGAGAGCTCTTGAAATGTATTTCTAGCACTGATCTTTGTCCACTACCACAGACCTAATGGATCTTAATTAGGTTAAAGGAAATTGCAGAGAGCAAACCCAACCCTTTGTATCTTATCAAATTTAGGGTTATTATTTTTAATGTAATTATTGGTTTTAAAGAATAAAATCAAGAAGCATTAATTAAATACATGCTTTGTGCCAGACACTAGACTTAGTACTGGGTATACAAAGAAGGGAAAAAAGAGTCTGTGCCTTAAAAGAATTCACAATATAATGAGGGTGGAGGCAACATACAAATGATGTGTAAGAAAGATATATATGCAGGATAAATTGGAGTTACTCCCATAGGGAGGTCATTAACATTAAAGAGGACTGGGAAAAGCTTCTTTTAGAAGGGATGACATACATACATGTAAAAGTATATGCAATATATGTGTGTAGATAGATAAACACATATGTGTGTATGTATATGTGTATATTTTTCATTTAAAGATATTGCAATTGAAAACAATACCAACCGTGATAATTTTCTCAAGATATTTAGTAGAGTTTTCAAGTCTTATCTGAGTCTAGTGACCACATAGGTGATTTTTTAAAGAATAGTTTTGGTTTAATGAAATTAATTTTCACCATCTCCTTAAATTAAGTGATGAATTTTCATGGGAAGTTTTGAGAGCATTTATTTTAAAATCATTGGAAGCTTATAGGGAAGAAAGTTACTTATTATAGCAAAGACCTTGTTTCCCTTAGTATGCTTGCTGTGGATCCAGATGAGTGAGTGAATCAGAGTGAATGGGAAAATATAGTGAACCCCACAATCTATCAAAATACAAAGCAGACCTGGAAACCAGACCTGAAAGCTTCAGCCTCGCATCTTGCACTGTCCAGAAAAACATGGTCAGTAAATGCATCTGGCAAACATTATCAAACACCTGCTGTGTGTTTCTTGCTAAATTTTGTTCCCTCTTACTAGTCCGTTTTTGTAGCTTATAGGACTTCTTTACCCTAAAAAAAAGAAAGTAATAATAAAGAACCTTTATTTCCCTTCTGATAACAAAGGTTATTCAAATTCTTCAATTTGATTGGAAAGTTTCAACTCCAATCACTAAGGTAGATTCTGAGTTTTGAGATAGTCCAAGATCTGTAATGCATTATTAGATGGAACAAAGAAGGAAGAAGATATAGAGAAATTATACTCAGAATTGGGCAAGATGCCCTGAGTGCTCCTAGACAGCTTATATAGGGGCTGCAGAAATAATTAGTGATGGAAAATAAGGTTTTTAAGGAAAATCTCAGGGAAATTACTTATACACATGCATACATATGTAAAAGCAATTAGAGAAAAAAAGGGGAAGGGCAAGTAGATAATGGTCTTCAAGTATGTGAGAGGTTGTTTATTATGTAGATGAGGCTGAAGACCAGCTGTTTTCCATTTCTAGGAGAACCAAACAAAGGGAAATTGACTTCAGTTGCTCCATGAATGGTTTAGATTAGAAGAATATCCTTGTGCTGGAGATTGTTGGAATCAGTGCTTCAAAAGAAAGATCTTCTTAAAGATATTCAGAAAAGGTAGACTTAGTCATCCAACTAGGATAGGTTAAGTAAAGGTAACCAGGTGACTTCTTAAAATTCCTTCTCAATATCCCTTAGCATAATGATTCCCTGTCATAACTCTAGAATCCCCTCCAAAGGTCAAACCTCTGATAAAATGATGAGTTTATCAACATGAATTTTCCAGATTATAACACTGACATAGAAGTCAGAAGACTGGGATTTGCTTCTTAGTCCATAATCGTTGATTGTCACATTTATATACATTTGAGATTCCATAACAAGTAAGGTTGATGCCTTTAGCTCAGTGGTAGAGAACTCTTCTTAAAAAACAATTCGAGAATGGTTCTATTCATCAAATCGAGGGTAGTGATTTTCAAGCAAAAGGCATCAACAGGGCATAAATCTAAGTTGTAGAGTGGCCATGACAGACCGCCAGCAACATCAGTAGTCACAAAGAAGCCCTAGTGTATGGGGTGCTATGAGGTGATGGCCATACACCTTCGGGTCCAGACCCCAGACCTTCACTGACATCATCTTTATTTCTAAAATTTATAGCTAGAAGTGACCTTAGAGACTATCTACTCATGTAGGAACTGAGGCTTTGAGGAGCAAAATGTTCTATGTACATGTAAATCCTAGGGTCTGCCATTATTGGAGTTTCCACAGCCATGGCTCTTGGGAGCACATTCCCATCACTCCCCCCCGTTGCAAACTGGGAATTTGGGGGCTAAGGTCCCTGTTCCAATTTAATCCACAACAGACTCTCAGAGGTTATTTATATGGAAGAAAAAAAATGGATGTTTCCTCATCAAAAGTAGGACAGGAGAAAATATGAACTGGAGATGAATATGCAAATGAATTCAGTGTAGTCTTTAATGGAGTGCATAAACAGCTTTCTAAAGGCCTGATGAATGACTATTGGATACAGCCATCACCATCAATAAACGCTTCTTCATTGCCTGCTTCTCTGGTCTTTCTAAATCCTCTTCATCTTACTACTGTAGATACCAGGTACTCAAGCAGGCACTGGTCTCCATTGAGAATTTGCTCTTAATTCAGTTTCTCCCTTGAAATGTCTAAGTATTATTGTTGCTTACACTTTGACTCCTACGTCTTATTGGCCTCTTCCTATTTTAATAATAACAGTAGCTTTCCACTACTCAAATTATTCCTTATCCTTCCTTCCCCACTCTTATAAACACACACATGCACACATGCACGCGCACACACACACACACACACACACACACACACAGAGTACCAGCCAGAAGGACCAACCCCATCTTCTGAGAGAGGAATAGGTACTCTTAGCTAAGCTAAGACAGAGCCCCTTGCCTATTATAAGAAAGGAGTCTTCAGGAGAGAGTCCACAAGTCAAAGGCAGGTGAGGATGGGAAGAATACATATAGACCTTTTTTCCTGGAAGTTATAATAAATGTGATGAGAGTGCCTAATCAAACAAAAAGGTGTTAGACCAAAGGGGAATGAGTGATGAGATGGTATATAGTGGTATGAGTGAAAGTGGGTTTGGTAGATGATTTTCCTTTGGAGGGGTCAGGGAAAGAGACACATGTTAAGAAGTTGGGTAAGATAAATGGGAGGAAGGAGAAATAAGAGAGATGAGAGGAAGACAAAAAGATTGTGGCATATGGGAAGATGGGAAATGGGGCAAGCATTACCACATTCACAGTCACAGACTTCTGTTACAACATAGCGAGAGTCTTCTTTTTATAGCCAATGGTTCTGGGTTTGAAGTTAGGAACATCCAGGTTCAAATACTGCCACTGAGATTTGCCTTATCTTATGGGTTTTAATATAGGGTTTGACGTGGAAGGAGTTCCTCCACGTTGAGGAAATCAGCAATCATTTATTGAGTGCCTTCCATGTAGTGGTGAGGCAGCATGACCTGAATTCATTAGAAGACCAGATTTCCAGTCCTGCCTCTGACACATCCTGGCTTATGATTCGGGGCAAATCGCTTAATCTTCCAGTATCCTCTGATAACTATTTTTTTTTTTTTGCTTTTTGCTTTTTTGGAGGGCAGTTGGGGTTAAGTGACTTGCCCAAGGTCACACAGCTAGCTTTTTTTGTGTGTTAAGTGTCTGAGGCAGGATTTGAACTCAGGTACTCCTGACTCCAGGGCCGGTGCTCTACTCACTGCGCCACCTAGCCGCCCCCTCTGATAACTATTTAAGATTCTTAAGTGGAAGAACAGGTGGTGATCCTCTTTGGAAGGAGCTCCTTACCCAGGAACTCCCTACAAAAAATGAAAAAATAGGACTTAGTAAAATATCTATATATCCGTGTATACATATATATGCATTCTGGAGACTAGGTCATGGTAATAGAAAGAAAAGCTTACACTTTATTGGGGGAAAGAATATATGTAAGAAGATGTGGAGAGATGCATAATAACATATACAGAATAAAAATGTAATGAGGGTAGGAAGAGCATTAGTATTTAAGGGAATCAGGAAGGGTTTCATATAGAAGGGGGTACTTGAGTTGAGCTATGAAAAAAGCTAAAGATTCTCTTCCAATTGTTCTCACACATGCCCCTGAGTTTGTAAAGTGGGAGACCCTGTTAGACTTTGGTCATGCCGTCAGAAGAGCAGCTTTAAAATGTGTCCTCATTGGTGGATTTTATCATCTAGTCATTTTTAGTGGTGGCAACTCTTCATGACCACATTTGGGGTTTCCTTGGCAAAGGTACTAGAGTGGTTTGCCACTTCTCACTTAAAATCATTTTGCAGATGAGGAAACTGAGGCAAACAAGATTAAGTGACTTATCAGGGTCACATAGCTAGGAAGTATCTGAGGCTGGATTTGAACTCATCAAGAAGGAGCAGCTGGGGGGGCTCTGTGGTAGATTTCACATTCTAGCAAAGTAGGCACGTTTTTTCTTCTGGGGATTAGCAGTCTCTAGTCACCATCATGTTCTTTGAAAGCTTTCTCCTGCTCAGAGTCAAGTGGGTGTGACTTTCAGGCTATGACTATGGGTCTGCTTAAAGGAAACTAGAATGATTAAAATACATAAAGAACCAGAAAGAGCAGATGTTCTAAATCTTGCACAGTGGTGATATGTATGCAAGTGTGTTGTTTTCTTTTTTTCCCATCCAAGCTTTGAGCATTTATCTCCCACCATGAAGCATTTATATTGGACATAAAAGATGACAGACCTGCATAAAGCAGAAGGAAATGTAGGCAGACAGCTGGAAGGATGGCCTACTCCTCCCTTGTTCCCTACACCCAAATATCAGCTTTCAGTCAGACTAGGGTGAAATGCCAATTAAAGGGTTTCCGGAAACTCTTATAACTGATTATTTGTGAACCTTCCAGGAGGAAAACTGGCATTTCCAAATGTTCACTGTTAAAAATCTCATCTGAAAAATAGCTTTTTTCTAAATGCATCAGTGACCAAATCTTCCCATTTCTTTCGCTCAGCAAAGAAACATAGGATCTCTTCCTCCTCTACCCCTGGAAGCAATGCTATGCATTGTGATAGTCTCAAGGAGGACCTGTACAGTAACACTTGGGTATTTTGAACAACCCAAAACAAATACATCATTCAAAAATAATCATTAGTACAACACCATTGAGCTAGTGGCAACTTGCAAACACTGCAGAGTTTAAATTAATAGCAATAAGAATAACAAATAGAACCATTTATTATTCTTGAGAGCTAATTTTTTATACTTTATGCCTTTCAAACTACTTACTAATGTTATTATTAAAGACAATAGTGTCCAGGACTTGTGTGTGGTTGTGTGTGTGTGTGTGTGTGTGTGTACAAGCTAATCAAACTTCAGAACATGTTGGTTTCAAACTGGTTTCAGAAAGACTCATTAGAATTATGCATCCCATCTGCTTCTTCTCTTTGGAAGCCTTATAAAATGCAACCTCAAATAAATCAGAGTTAACCGTCAGTGTAGCAGTCTCTCAAGTAATGTGCCTGCTTGTTTATTTGTTGTGTTTCTCCTTACCCTTTGCAGTTAAAAAGTGCCAAGGAATTAGCCGAGACCAACGGCCACAGCCTCGAAGATGCAAATGTAGGTACAGCAAGTTTATTTACCACTTGTCATTTGATATTGGTTGAGTGCCATTTGCATGTGATACTTTATGGGTCACATAAAAGGAGATACTGCTCCTGTCCATCGGTGACTTCCTGAGATTGCTGCTTATGTCTAACTGTTATATTGGTAGATGAGCATTCATGCTGTTAGTTTAGATGCCTAAGTGTTGGAATGAAAAATCTTCTGACCTCACACACAGAGACTCACATATTCACATCACAAGGAGGCAGTTTGAGTTCTAATTTCATGTCTATAAACAACAGAGTCTAAGAAGGTCAAAGGAAGATGGGACATTGTAATATCATAGAATATCTTGTATTATGCATGTTATCGCAATCATTATTTTAGATAGTGATAATGGCCTTATAGACCATTATACCTAATATGAGACCTTAAGTTTCTCTAGTGCAGATGTTCTTCTTTTTTTCTTAAATAAATTTTTTAAATTTGTTTTCTTGTTTACATCATTCATTTTCATGAGATTTTTGGATTACACATTTTCTCTCCGTCTTCCCCCTACCCCAACCCCAAAACAGCAATCCCACTGTAAAGCCCCTCCCCTGATCTGCTCTCTAACTTTCTGGTAGGGCAGGGAGGGTCTCCCTACCCCAGCCCCTGTATATCTTAATTCCTAGTTGCAGGTATTGCAGAGCTTTAAATTCTAGATTCTTTCAATTCCTCCCTTGTCACCCACCCCCACTGGAAGGACAAGCAATTCAATACAGGCTGTGGATATGTGATTATACAGGACATCTTCATAGTTGACATATTGTGACAGTGATCACCTGTCTCTCCTTCCTATCCTTCCCCCCTTTGTTCTGTCCTCTACCCTGTCCCTGTCCCTTTACTGAAGTGTGTGCTTCCAGCGTCCCTCCCCTAGACCCTGCCCTCCCCTCCACCATCCCCCCTCTCATCCCCATTCCCCCTACTCTCCTGTGTGGCATGATGCCCA
>JAQQSW010004279.1:0-14477 GCA_028646575.1 Pseudocheirus occidentalis
GAGACCCTCCCTGCCCTACTAGAAAGTTAGAGGGGAGTTGGAGGAGGACATAAAAGAGAACAGATTGTGGGAGGGGCTTTACAGTGGGATCACTGTTCTGGGCTTGGGGGTAGGGTAAAGAAGGGGAGGAAATATGTAACTCAAAACCTTATGGAAATCAATGACATAATCAAGAAAATAAATTAAAATTAAAAAAAGAAAAATAAATAAATGCTGGTCATGAACAAATTATAGCACCTTTGTTTTTGTTTTGCCATGAAACCTATTCTAAACTAATGGCCAGGCAGTTCAAAGATAGTGAGAACTCTCTCTGACATGCATCTATACTAATTATTCATTACTCTGAATATTTAGGTATTTTTTCATTGTTTATCACTTTCTTTGCCTCATACCTCTAAGTCAGCTGAGACCTCCAAGATACATGACTTCATAAATGTCTCCACCTGGGTCCAAATAGTTCCTTAGCACTTGAAATACTACATGACAGACTTTAGAGTACCCGTGTTAAACAGTGATAATGGGTACCAATGTTCCAATCCTATGTCCTAATCCTGTGCTCCTCATCCAGTTTAACCAACTGCCCAAGGATCTCAAAGCTAGATATGGCAACAAGCTGATAACCACTTTCTCAACAATCATTACCCTCAAGTCCTTACAAAGTGAAGAAAAACTGACCAGCAAACATCATAGAGGTTTTCCTGTAGAAAAAGGTAAAGCTGGGAAGTAATCTTTTGACTTATTGATCCCCCCTCAAATTGAATTGGCTGCAGACTTAGAAATTTAAAGTATCCCTAGTCTCTAGCCCTTCAGAAGCCTTAATCAGCCATCAAGATTTTTCTTCAATAAACATCATTTGAATATATAAGTTATCTCCATGGTCTGTCTCTCCTTCTTCTCCTCACATCCAATCCCTAGAAGGGAGATTGATTTGCCAAAGTATCATTCTTTTGGAGAAGGACTTGCTACCAAAGGTTGGAATTAAAATTGATAGTAGAATCTGCTCAATTGTTTTGTCCATTTTAAGTAACAGTTTTGTCTTCCTAAAGAAAAAGCCTGGAAGGTTCTCATCATGCCTACTCCAGAAACTATATCCTCCATGTTGATCAGAATCAGATCAAGAACAGTAGTGCTCCTCATTTACCTTTGGAAATGTGAGATTGGAATCTATAGCTCACTCTCTTTATGATTTATAATTTATGCTTTTTCGGACTCTCTTCTGAGATAATGTCTCTCACGAGTAACTACTGGTCTTCTTTTCTGCTATTCTTCTAATGTCAGCCCTATTGTTCTCTCTTATGTCAAGTTTGACAGATTGATATTCGAGGACAGTTTCCTTCCCCACCCATATTTTTTTCTGTTCAATACTCTCTTGATCATAGGGGGAGGGAGAAGGGGGGAAAAACAGAGAGAGAGAGAGAGAGAGAGAGGGAGAGAGAGGGAGAGTTATTAGACATTTAATATGTGCCAGACACTGTGTTAGGTAATACAAAGTACAACCAAAAAAGACATTCATCACCTTCAAAGAGCTTTTATTCTAATGGAAGAAGATAACATATAAAGAGGAATCAGAAATTGGAGATGAGGATGAGAAGGGAGCAAAGTAGCTGGAGAGGAGGCAGAGAATTCTGAACGATGAGTCAAGTGGGAGTGAAGTCACTCACTCCAACTATTTCCATCCAAGCCAGAAAATCAACAATGAGGAAAGTTGGGGTTTCAGCCTAAAGATTTCTCCAAAAGGTGAGAAGGCAGTGGGCACCGAAGTGGAAAAGAAATATGTTTGAATTGTGTATTTTACTCACAATTGAGAGTTGTTCGTTCCTAAGTTTTGAGTTATGTTAGAATATGCCAAATCCCATTGTCAGACACTATCTTCATATCCAGCTGTTCACTTCTTAAATCTACCTTTCTGTTCTGAAGCCCCAATCTTCCACTGACAATGGTGATAAAAATAATCTGTTTCATGCCCAAATCCTTGAGCAAAGAGAAACAAAGGACTCATTACTGGTAACTATAGAAGGGAAGGCAGACAACTGTCAAAGTAAGGAGCACCTAGACTCAGCTACTGAGCTAAGAGCTAGAAAGTGGACTTTAGGACTGAAATGCCCATAGTTTAGTCAAATTAGATCTATTGCCACAAACTAAGGAAATATCTCATTCATTGTCAGCATAGGGGGTGGGGAGATGGGGAGAGAAGTATGGCAGGATAAGGAGGCAGGATAGCATGCAAATAGAAGTGTGTGTGCTCTAAAGATTGTTCCGGAAGGCATCTAATCTCAAGAGACTGCTGAAAGCGGCAATGAGGCTGACTATTGACCTTGGTTCTCCTAAGGAGGCTATACCCAGAATATTTATGGAAGGGAGACAGAATAAATAGTATATCCTTAAAGAAAGCTGGCCATTAAAATTACAGGATTTGCAGAGAAATAGTGAGTAATGACCCAGTGAGGCAGGAGTCAGGAGAGGCTTATGGACATGGCTGGACAGCATAGGCATGGCTGTCAGGGGGCCACAGACAGGTTCAAGTTCTCTGTGGTAATATATGCTATTTAGTTTCCTTGCCCTAGGAATAGTGGTCTCGGGTACTATGCTGTCTGTCCCTGAGGTACTATGTACCTCTGTGTCTGCTCTGAGCATTACCTGGACATTGGATGCACTTGTACCTGTGAGGAAAGGGCTGTGATGAAATATGGGCCCAGGGTCAGCAGAAGCTACATTCCTGAGAATAGTCTGAACCACTCTCTGGCCTTTAGTGTGTGCCTGTACCAGAAGATGAGAGATTTTAGCAGTCAGAATTTGTGGCATCCTGACATTCATGGAGTGAACCATGGGACCCTGAGGACAAGATCATGTCAACCATTCAAATAAAAGTAGGAACAATTAGAAAGAGTGCAGTATAATTCCTTCTAAGTGTTCAAAGACAGTTAAGATCATCCAATAAGAGAGCTGTCATTTTTACCCTTGATTTGCTACTATAATTCTCCTCTATGTTTCCCTATAGTGTTCAATATTATTATTGATAATAATAATAACTCACATTTAGATAGTTCATTAAGGTTTACAAAAGGCTTAGTAAACTCTTCAAAACAACTTTAAAATATCTTTTAAAAATTATATGCTGTTTATAGAAAGGATAGGAAGGTATAGGTGCCCTATATTCTCTAAGGTAGGAAAAGAAGACCCGTCCAAAGTAGAGAAATGGATGGCAGCTATAAACTACTAATGAGTCAAGTTCTAGGCTTCCTGATAAAAGAATCAAACGGGGCACTTAGTGATTAATTAATCAATCAATATGCATTTATTAAGGTCTTACTAAGTTCTAGGCACTCTGCAAAGCACAAGTAATAGAAAGAAAAAGCAAAAAACACACCCTACCCTCAAGGAGATTTACATTCTAATGAGGAGGTGATGATGACCATGACAATGATGATGACCATGACAATGACGATGATGATGATGGTGGCAAGGATGACCAATATTTATATAATTCTCATTATGTTCCAGGCCCTGTGCTAAATGCTTTATAATTATTGTCTCATTTGGTCCTTGCAATAACCCTAGGAGGTAGGTGCTATTATTATCCCCATTTTATAGGTGAAGAAACTGAGGCAAATGAAGGTTAAGTGACTTGATCAAGGTTGCACAGATAGTGTCTGAGGCCAGATTTGACCTCGTCTTTTTGATTCCAGGTCCAGACAGTCCCCTAGTTGTCTCTATATAATAACAATACCTATACATATAATTAAAAGGATATAAGTTGCCTCATCTGTAAAATAAAAAACATTAGACTAGATTATGTATAAGGTCCTTCCCACCTCTAATTTTATCATCTTATGATTCTGAGGAAAAGTACATTGAACCAGGAGCCAGCATTACTGACTCTGCTATAAAATCACAGGGTGACCCCAAGAAAAGCAGATCTTCTCTCCCAAAGTATATAGTCTCCTCTTCTCTACTGTGGGGATAAGATCAGCCATACCTTCTCGCCCTCCCCATCATACATGGAAGAGACCTGAGAGATAAAGCAATACAAAGATGCCCACTGCCCAAAAGGCTGGGAGTCAGCTTTCTATCCTAAAGGCTGAAGACTAAGGCTTATGTTCTTCATTGTCTCTAGAACATTTTCCATAATATTTTAGCATATTTTGTTCTGAATAGCTTATTTACACCAACCATATATCTTATCATTCTCATAAATTTTTATTTCAGTGGACATGTCTAAACTTATGGGTTGAAATAACATAATTTACATGCTGTTTAGTATGCAAATTGGGTTAATCTCCTTCTATAAATTCACCACTGGCCTGCTCTACTCCCATTTCCTCCAGGACCACTATCTGATTTGAATATCATGCTCTGCTTTAAGCAGGCAGAATTAAATGCTCAAATCAAAAGCCAGTACCAGACAACTTTAGTCCCAACACCATCATGAAAACCTGAGAGCTCTACAGCTCAGCTCCTGCATCCATCCCTGTGATTAGATTCCCCACCCCCACCACCAACCCCCAAGGAGGTTTGCCTCCTCAGGCAGCAATTGCTTCCACTGAATCTTTGGGAGGTGGGGACCTGGACAGGTATGAAATCATCAGGAATTGTCTGAATTTGTCCTTGCATTTCTAGCCCCACTCTCACAGGCAGGGTTTATATTCAGGCCTCTTGCTTTTTTCTGACCAAATAATACCTGTGGGCCCAAGGTCATCCTTATCTAAGCAAACTACATGAAACTGGGAATGGAGCAAATGTCTTCTATTCTAGCATCAGAGTTCACTAATCCTGCTTGCTAATGTTCTTCCCATCCTCTGGCTTTCCATACCATGGGTCTTGCCCACAAGCAACCTGCTGAATTGGTAAATGTGATAAATTTGAAGTCAGGAGAATTGAGTTTAAACACAGACTCTAAAAGTTACTGAGTAACTATCAGAAAATCTTTTAGCATGCCTCAGCTTTCTTATCTGTAAAATGGGAATAATATTTTCACTACCTACATCACAGGGTACATGATAGTAATAGTTCATGTTTATTAATATCATTTTATCACTTCTGCCTGCACTCAAAGTCCTGAAGTTGCTTAATATTGAGGGTGTAGGAGGTGGCTGAGAGCAAATAGCATGCATTTAGAGAGGGAGACTCTCTGCTAAAGCCAGATGTGGATTTTGGATTAGAAAACAAATTATTTTAGAAAGAGTGATGACAAGCTTGGGACTGTCCAATGTAGGGTGACAAATTCAGAGAGGGTACTCAAACCAGCATTGTATGGTAGAAAGAACATTGGATTTAAAGTCAAAGGATTTGGGTTTGAATCCTTCTTTTCCACTTGCCACTTGGGCAACTTTGGGCAGGTCAGTCAGTCAATAAACCTTTATTAAACACCTACTACATGCCAGGCACCATGCTAAACACTGAGAATACAAAAGGTACCTGCCCTTAAAGAGTTAACAACTTAGTAGGGGTGAAAAGCAAACATATGTACAAGCAAACTATATTAAATATATAGGAAATAATTATAAGAAGAGAGGCTTATTAAATGAGGTTTTTGGACTAGATTACCTTTAAGGTCCCGTCTAGAACTAAATCTTTGCCCCTGTGAACAAATGCCATATGAAGACTGATGAAGGATTTGGGAATATGTACCCTGGAGGGGAGAGAATATGATCGCTGTCTCCCCATGTTTGTAATGTGTAATGTAATGTGGAAGAAGAATGAAGTTTACTTTGCTCAGTCCCAATGGAAAGAACTAAGTGTTAAGTATACAGAAAGATAGATCTAGGACTGGATGTAATGAAAAACTTCCTAATAATTAGAACTGTCCAAAAAGTGGAATGGTCTGCTTGGAGAAGCTGTGACTTCCCCTTCATTAGATATCTTCAAGTAAAAGCCAAGTAATGACATATAGGGAATGTTATAGAGGAGAGTTTCTTTCAAACTCTCCTCTAGTTTGGTTCAGATAGCCCCTAAGAGTTTTTTCCAACTATGAGATGATGAATTTGTTGGATTTTTTTTTCAGTTTTATGACAGGCATGGCAATCAAGAGCTATCTGTGGTTCTGAACTTGCAGGACCCAGAGTGTCTGTGAGCTCCTTGTGCTTTTCAGTGTCTAAGAAGAATACCTTACCACCTGTTACCTCCACCTGCCATGCTGCCCCCAAAGCACCACACCTGAAGAAACTTTGTGTGTTTCACTACAAGGTGAAGAATCGGAAACTCAGAGCTAGAGGAAACTTCTAAGATCTATTATGCAACCCCCCCCCCATCAAAACCATTAATATCCACAGGTGGCCATCTAGCCAATGCTAAAAGACCTCTAGTCTCAGGGATCTCATTACTTCTAAAAGTGACCCATGCCACTTTGGTGAAGCTCTAATTATTAGGAATGGACTTTCCCCTGCCTTATCACAAAACAAAAATCTGCCTCCCTGTATCTGAAACTAGATATAATGTCCTCCTAAATCTTTTCTTTCCAGAATAAACTTCTTTAGTTGCTTCTACCCGTCTTCATATACTGTGGCTTAAAATTCTTTCACCATTCTGACCATTTTCTCCTGGATGCACTTTAGTTTGTTAATGTTTCTTCCAAAATGTTGCATCTGGGATTGAATCCATTACTCCAGATGTGGTCTAACCAAGGCAAAGTGCAGTGTGTATTCTTATGCAACTACCGAATTAAAGAATAGCACAAGAACCTTGTATTTAATCCATAATGTGAATTTTTGTGAAAGTTTGTTATCTTTATGTTACTTGAATATAACCTCAGAATATTAAAATAAATGAAAATAGTTTATAAAATCAGGCTTTTAAAACAAGCTTATACTCATAAAAGCACACAGTATTCTGGTGGTAGCTTTAGTTCATCCCATAATGTCTTCATGCGTGCCAGACCACTGACACTGTTTCTAGTCCAACCCCCACAAGCACCAAACAAGGGAGCAGTTCTTATGGAGTCATCCCCACCAACTGCCAAGCAAATGCTTCTGAAAGAATAGCTAAATGAACAAGACACTGAGGGAGAGACAAGAGGTGTCATTTGCCCAGCAAGCTACATCTTTTATATGACATTGTTTTGACAACCATCTTAGACCAAGAGCTCCAAGAACCACAGCACAACCACCACCACCACCACCATCACTCAAGACCCCTGAGCCTGCTTCCAGCTAAGCTCAACTTCTTCAGCCATCATCTATAGAATCAGTCCAAAGGAGGTGTGACCTGGCAGCTGGGACAACAAATGCAGCAGTCTCTGCCTCCTCAATAGTCACAGGTACTGACAACCTAGAAAAGAAAACTTTCATCCCTGAAGTCTTTAACCTTATCAAATGATTCAACATCAGAAATGGATATGGCTTTATCAGTGGAAATAATGTTAAAGATGGTGCATCACAATTGACTTTGGTGTTACATTCTAAGGACAATGGGGTCTTTTCATCTGAACTGTAGCTGAAATTTTCTATACACATTGTCTTCCCCATTAAAATGTGAGTTACTTGAGCAGGGACTGTCTTGCTTTCCCATTTGTGTTCTCAGCACAGTGAGAATACAGTACTTTGAACAAAGTAAGTGCTAAATAAATGCATTTTTTTGTTGATTTTCATGCATTTTCATTCATTCTGCCTAATGAGGAGAGATAAATAGGAAATAGTTATTGATAATCCTAGTGGTGACTAGGTAGTTGGTGACTAATAAAACAGAGCAGTAGAATTTCCTGAGGCTTCCATGGGGTTAGGAGGCCTTACTTTCCATACCTTTCAGGCTATCTTCAAGTATATATACAAAGGATTGCAAATCCCTGTTTAGAGAGAACTTTTAAATCTACTGATAATGTAAATGTTCTATATGTTATAGATTTTTAATGTATGATCAATGTATTTATAGAATCTTTCAAGAAACACAAAGTGTTTATTAGTAAAATAGGTTTTAAAAATAGGTAAACATTTTTCATTAAATAAATTGGTGGGGCCATGGTTCATGGCAAACTCTTGTTACCCCTACTACCAAGAAATAGAGATTGGGGAATTTGTTGAGACCAGAAGTTATGAGCTGCAGTGGAACTAACCCTGATTAGGCATTTGTACTAAGCTCAATATCAGTGTGGCAAGCCCATAGAGTGCAAGGCCACCAGGCTAAAAAGTGGTAAACCAGCCCAGGTCAGAAACAAAACAAGTCAAAATTTCCATGTCAATCAGCAGTGGGATCAGGCCTATGAGTGGTTGCTGAAATTCCAGCCTAAATGAAATGGGAATAATCAGGCTCAAAGAGAAAAAAAATTAATTGGTTGAAAGCAGATTCCTGACCTTTAGACCACCACTGCCATCCACACTAATGTTGGAAGTGAATCTTTTTCAAAGTCCAGACTAGCTATATTTACTAATTATTATGTAAAGTATGAAAAGTGTCTTGGACTGGTAAAAAAAAATGAAGTCAAGAAGTTTCAGGTTTTACAGTCTATTTTATAACTTTATTAAATTAATTTTATTTTACTCTCAGCATTCTGAGTCCAAAATAATGTTACATTTGAATTCAAATTCTGAATATTTCACAACCTAAACTTTGATTACAATACAATAAAGCTGAAAAAATATAAAGTATAGAATAAAAACGTCTCAAATAATCCAGTGTGTCTTAATTTAATTCAGTTCTTTAGCCTATAAAGTCAGTGGGATTTTCCCAAGGAGCACATAAAGGTTTCTGAAATAAGAAGACTATTTTTTACAAGTGCATCAACAACAAAAACTTTTCCAATGATTTGCAAGATAACTTTTTATTATTGAAAAGCTTTGTGGATAATTCATTGATTTTTCTCTTTTCTAGTCCTTTTTTCTACTGAATCTAATTGAATCCTGTCATCTGTACCAAGAATATTCAGCAGAAAAGACAGATACAGCCCAGGAAAGGGGTAGTACTTACGGCCTCTGGGAACTTTTGACCGGCCTCATATGGCCCTGTAACCAGATTTTAGAATAAATGCTGCTTTACAAATACATTTGGAAGATTGTCCTTGCCCCCTCTGATGTGCCTTCTGAGGTCGTATAAGAACAAAGATCAGAATGTGTGTCTCTACAGTGAGATTCTTGGCCCATGCTCCTAGAGCACATTATAGAAGAAAATAAGCAATAATGACAGTTGGACAACTGGATATTTCCACATCTTACTGCTTTGTGGATGCTTAGTAAATCACAGCCAACCTTATACCGCTCTTCTTCCAATGAATTATGACAGTGAACAGATCTGATCATAGTAAGGGGCACACTAAGATGCACCATTTTTTTGCCCATTAGAGAACTCCCACGGGAGATCCAGAATTGAAAGTGAAGTTTTCTACACTTGTCCTAAGAGTAACAAGATTATCAGTCTTCCAGGAGTATGAGAAAGGAAAATTTGGATGTCAGTCATTTGGTAGAGTCAAACATATATTGGTAACAACTTGATTCCACAGTACTCCTCTCTTCCATCTCAATTTTTGTTCAATGGTTTCTGGAGAAAGCCCAGAGACTCTTTGAGTTTTAGGAGATATTTAGCCTGAAGAATGACATATCTGAGGGGCTTTTCTTGATATTCATTCTTGATCTATCCAAAGCATCTGAAATAATTTACTACCCTTTCCCCCTGAATTCTCTCTCCCATATTTTTATTTTATTTATACCACTATACTCTCTTGGCTATCTTCCTATCTCTCTGATTACTCTTTCCCTGTCTCTTGTTAGATCATAACCCATATCCCACCCTTTGTTGTAAATAAACCCCAAGTTTTTGTCATAGACTCTCTTCTTCCCTCTCTATACTCCCTTATTTGGTAACCTCATCAACTCCCAAGGGCTTATTTAGCACCTTTATGAATTTAATCTATTCATCTTTAGAACGCCTGGCCTAAGACTTTCCTATCTTGATTGGTAGCTGAATGGATGTAAATTTACCTCTTCCATTAGCAGTCCCCAGACTCTAGACTAGACCATACTTCACCTTTACATGCTGTGTGCCATACATCAAGGCCATTTTGCTATTTGACTACCATCCTCCCAGCTGCTTCCTGCTTTCCAACTCTAGCTCTGGGCCCAGTAATCAAATTAACCACACCATTGCCTAGGGAAAGCAATCTATAGCATTTTAGCATAGCATTTGCCCCATAGTAGGCACTTAATGAATCCTTGATAATTATTGATTAACTTTTCTTAGGAATCAACTCAGCATGCCTGGACACCCCAGACCAAAACTCCCTTTCTGGCTACCACTCCTCCTATTAAAATGTAAGCTTCTTGAGAATAACCACTCTCTTATTTACTTGACTTTGTATTCTCATTTAGTACACTGCGTGGTATACAGTATACACTTAATAAGTGCTCTATCTGGGGCAGATAGGTGGCAGTGTGGCTAGAGCACTGGCCCTGGAGCCAACATATGGCCCTGTAACCAGATTTTAGAATAAACGCTGCTTTACAAATACATTTGGAAGATTGTCCTTGCCCCCTCTGATGTGACCCCGGGCAAGTCACTTAATCTTGACTGCTTAAAAAAAAAGTAAGTACTCTATCTCACCCTGACTCCTCACTCACATTCAATTCTACTTCCACATTTCTTTCATCTACACAAATCTCACACAACCACCCACCAGTTCAGGCTCTCATCACTTACTGCAATTCATTATTCCCTTATTGTAATAGTTTCTTGACTGGTTCCAAGTCTTTCTTCTTTCCAATCCACCCTCCAAACAATTGCCTAAGGAACTTCTTGGGCCAAAATTATAAGCATGCCACTCACTCCATAAACTCCAGTAGGATCAAATATACACCCTTCTCTTTTGTCATTTAAAGCCTTTCCCAATGTGTCCATAACCTGCATTTACAGTTTTATTACCTATTACCTCTTCTTATACACTCCGCAGTGCAACCAAAAGAGTTTTCTTTGCTGTTTCTCACACGCAGTGCTCCACCGCCCATTTCTGTGCCTTTATATTATAGTCAGAATACCAAGTTTCCCTCAAAACTATCAAGGTCCACCTTCTACATGAAAACTTCTGATTCCCATAGCAGGTAACACCTCTCCCCAAAATTGGACCTTTCATTCAGTTTATACATATTTTATATGTTGTTGGTGGTCAATCATTTTCAATCATGTCTGACTCTTCATGACCCCATTTGGAGTTTTCTTAGCCGAATACTGATACTGAAGTGCTTTGCTATTTCCTTGTCCAGCTCATTTCACAGATGAAGAAACTAAGGCAAACAAGATTAAGTAACTTGTCCAAGGTCACACAGCTAGTAAGTGTCTGAAGCTCACAAAGATGAGTCTTCCTGACTCCCGTTCCAGTACTCTATCCATTTCACCACCTAGCTGCTTCTGTTTTACATATTCTTGTATATTTATATGTTACTCCTGCAGATAGAATATAAATTGATTGAGGACAGGGACTGATTCATTTTTATACCTGCATCCTTAGCACCTGGCACACATCAAGGGCTTAACAAATGCTTATTGATTAATGGTTACCTAATTTGTGGATCCTGTAGATCTGGGAGGGTTGGCCAACATGCTAGATGTGCAGGATCATAAGAGATCTGGCAGTCTAGAGCATTTGACTGAATCTAATGAGATTAAATTATATAGAGACAAATATAACGCCTCACTTTGGGGTTCAAAAACTCAACTTGACAAGTACAAGTCATAATTAGATGGCAATTTGCCTACAAACATTGGAAGGTTTCAGTGGACTTCAATATAGCAGCAGTGTTAAGTGGGCAAAAAACAAAAACAAAGAAAGCTAATGTGGTTTTGAACTTTATTAAGAAATGTAAATTTCTAGGAATAAACAGCTTATATTCTGTCACTGTGATTTCTATCTTTCCTGTTTTATGTTACCTGAGAAAACATTTATCTTTGAGTTAAAAAAGGAACTTCACAAAAATATAATTGGGAAGCTTTTATAGAAAGTCACTCATCTGAAAAAGAACCAGGATGGGCTTGGCATTCAATTCCATTTCACAAGCATTTATGAAATGCCTCCTATGTATAAGACACTTCCCTAGATGCTGTGGAGATAAAGACAAAAAATGACCATCTCTGCCCTCAGACAGCTTACATTCTTTCAGGGAAGATAATGAGTGCACAGATCAGAATGTGTAAAATAAACACAAAACAATTTCAGGGAGGCACTAACAACTAGGATAATCACGGAAGGTTTTGTGTAGATCATGACATCTGAGCTGAAACTTGAATGGAACTAGAGTATCCAAGGATGGAGGTGCTGATGGAGAGCATTCTGGGCTTGTTTGTTGGCTTGACTTGGTTAAATAGGATCTCAAGGGTATAATTAAGATGTGGTGAGAGTATCATCAATGGAATATGTCAATGAAAGCATATTCATTGTTCAAAAGGAACAAATACTATGGAATGGGAGACAAGTTAGCATAATGTATCAAGAAGATATCCTGCAAAAGAAACATGGTGGAGAGCATTTGGTTTGGGATCAAAGGAAGAAAAAACAGAGGTGATATCAAGGTAGCAGTATGCTATAACCCTCTCAGCCAACTAGACGCTGAATTGATGAGCTCTTTCCCCAGATCATAGAGCTGAGACAGAGATAGGATACATTTGTTATAGGAGACTTCAGCTTTCCTCCACGTATAAAGTGGAATACTTTTTTTATAAAAGCAGAGTAGAAAGATACATTTTTAAACTTGTTTTCTTCATATTTTTTTAATCTCTGAGAAGGTAAAGGGATCAGTGAGGGGAACCACTGCTCTATATTTCATTCCAAACAGAAAATAAGAAATGGCTAGTGAATTAGAAAATCCAGGGACAGAAAGAGGTAGATAGGTAGAGAGAGAGAGAGAGAGAGAAAGAGAGAGAGAGAGAGAGAGATACTCTGTTCTATCCAACCCCACCCCTAAGAGACATATACATTCACTGACATAAGGGAGGGGGTCTGTCCAGGAAAGTACTGGTTGGAGACCTCTCAGCAGACTCTCCGAAATGACCCCATTTTGAGAAGCAGAAAAACATCTCTTGTAAGGAGCAAATGCCTTCAGTTGGATGACAGGAAAGCTCATTCTTAATTTTGAAACTGGCCACAAGATTGGACATCTCCATTCCTTCATGCTCAGAACTTCCCCTAAAGCAGGAGACACAAAGAGAATGGGAAATGAAAGAATGAGGGACAGCTGAAAGCTGGGTCATGTATCAATAGCTTCATTCTGCTTTCTTGTCAGCTCCCATGCCTGGAAGCAAGAATCATTTGAAATGAAGACTGTTTTTCAAGGAGGAGCAAGAGCCTTTCATCAAAAACTGATTTGTTGTCCAAAATTGCTGGTTAACTTACATCACATCTAGACTTATCCTTCTTAATCACAGATTTGGCCTGTTGCTACTTAGTTCAAACCCTGTCAATGTCTCCTCATTGCTGACCAGAGTGGGATCATAGGAGTATTGATTTAGGGCTAAAGAGGACTTTAGAAGTTATCAAGTTCAACCCTTTAATTTTACAGATGAAGAAACTGAGGCCAAGAGAGTGTCTTGTCAAGTCTTACTTCAAAACCAACGTGAACTTTGCACTCAACCATTCTGCCCCCGAATCTAAACGTCTTGACCTTTGAAGCCCTCCCCAAAATGGTACTTTTTTTAACCTTTCTAGTCTTACCTCACACTACTGCCCTCCATACACACTGTAGCCCAGGGTTCATGATCCTCCTGATATATTCCACTTTCCCACCTCAGTCTCTTTGCTCATTCTATTCCTGAACCTGTAAAACTGTGCCTACCCTTAGCTACTGAAGTCTGTTTCATTCCAACAGATCCTTCAAGACCAAGTTCAGGTGTTAGGAAGCCTTCCTTGATCCCCACTGTCTTGTGAAATTATCTTCTACCCTCAGTACTCCCATCACCTTCTGTTTGTACTTCTGGAATGCTCTTAGCATGTTTCATTTTATTTTGTTTTCTGCTGTGTTTGTTTTTGTGCCCTCCAGTTAGACTATAAACTCCATGAAAGCAGGGGCTGTGCCTTGTTCAGCTAGGTAACTCCCTCAATGTCAGGTATTTTATGTTTCCCATATTCACTTGGGAAATAGCTGTTAGATCAAATTAGATGTGAAGAGGTAATGAAACAAGCATCATTTCACCTTAATGGATGGGATGATGGATATTCTAAAAATAATAGCTTTTACCAAAGTAATTTCTAAATAACTCTGAATTAAGGACTTTTGTCCTATAACAATTTTATTTTCAAGATGGACAAACAATTAAAAGATAAATAAATGACAGAAAAATGAAAGAAAGATAGAGAGAGAGAGGGACAGAGAGAGACAGAGAGAGGGAGAGACAGAGACAGACAGACAGAGAGGGGGGAGACAGACAGAGAGACAGAGACAGAGAGACAGACAGAGAGACACAGAGAGAGAGAGAGAGAGAGAGAGAGAAAGAGAGAGAGAGAGGGAGGGAGGGAAGGAGAGAGAGAGAGAGAGAGAGAGAGAGAGAGAGAGAGAGAGAGAGAGAGAGAGAGA
>JAQQSW010004280.1:0-14476 GCA_028646575.1 Pseudocheirus occidentalis
CAGGGCAATTTTCCTTGAGAATTTCTTGAAGAATGTTTTCTAAGTTCTTTTTTTTGATCCTGGCTTTCAGATAGTCCAATAATTTTTAAATGTCTCTCCTCAATCTATTTTCCAGATCAGTGGTTTTTTTCAAGGAGATATTTCACATTGCTTTCTATTTTTCATTTGTTTGGATCTGTTTAACAGTATCTTGATTTCCCGTTAAGTCATTTCCTTCTCTTTGCTCCACTCTAATTCTGAAGGAATTATTCTCCTCAGTGAGCTTTTGAAATTTTTTTTCCATCTGGCAAATTCAACTTTTTAAGGCATTCTTCTCCTCATTGGCTTTTTGGGCTTCTTTTGCCATTTGAATTAATCTGTTTTTTTAAGGTGTTATTTTCTTCAGTCAGGTTGTTGACTCTCTTTTCATGTTTTTCTTGCATCATTCTCATTTCTCTTCCCAATTTTTCCTCCACTTCTCTTATTTGGGTTTCAAAGTCCTTTTAAAGCTGATTTATGGCTTGTAGGCAATCTTCATGTTTCTTGGAAGCATTTGGTGTGGGAGTTCTGTTGTCAGCCTCCCGTTCTGTGCTTTGATCCTTATTGTCTCCAAAAAAGGATTCTAGAGTTCAGTTGCTGTTCTTATTTTGCTTCCTTTTCCTACTCATGTTGCCAGTAAGTTATTTGTGTTTTTATGTCTGTGGAACTCTGCTTCCATAGGGGAAAGCTCTGTCCCAAATTGCTGGGGTTTTCACAGTTGCTGGAGCTATTAGGGGGCTGCTGCAGTCACCACAAGCTTTGGCTCACTGAAAACATACCCTAGGACCACCCCCCCCCTCAAGACCACAATGTAGATCTAGGCTGCTCAACACAAGAGCACTTGGCCTCTGAACAATTGTTTGACCCCCCTGCAGTCTGTAGGTTGAAGATTTGAAGCAGCCACGTGGAAGTGAGTGCTGGGCTGCTGCTTCTGCTGCTTTCTTGTCCTGAGGCAGTTTGGCTGGACTGCTTTTCTCCTCTGAATTTAGATGAATTCCACTGACCTTTCACTTAGTCCTTATTTCCTCTGACTTGATAAATCTGGAAACTGCCACAGCTGCCGCTGATACACTCTCCTAAAGACTCTAGCTGCACTCCTCCTGAGTGCCCTGGGGCCAGGCCGCAGTTTCAGGCTGGGCTGGTTTTGGCTTCCAGCCTGCTGTGATGAGTCCCACCTGCCAAGCTGCCTTCAGTAAGAGTTGTGTTTTCTGTATTTTTGTGAATTTTAGAGCCCTAAACTTTGTTTAGAGTCATATTTTATTGGTATTTGAGGTGGCTGTGTGGGAGCTGTGAAACTTTGCTGCTTCTATGCCACCATCTTGGCTCCGCCCCCCTAACTAGTTAGAATATGCTGCTGGCATAAATCAGAGAGCACCTGCATAGCAGAGAAACGTCCAGAACACAAGGTGGAAAGAAAGGGTCCTGACAGTTGATCTGCATAGTCCTCCTGATGCCAAGGCCTATCTTACAGGAAGGACACAGGCTGATGAGAAGGGCGAGGATCAGGATGATTCCCACAGGTCACTGATGAGCAGCAGTGACAAAAACATGTGTGGGCTTCAAAGAAAATGTTTCTAACATTTAAAGATATCCCAATGTGAAGTGTGTCCCCTGGGGAAATAGTAGGCTCTGCTTCCCAAGAAATGCCCAAGCCCAGTTGGCCAAGCACTCCTTGTGTGTCATGTTGTATGGATTCTTAGCTAAGTCTAGTTACTAGATGTGGCCCTTGAGGCCCCTTTCAGACTGAAGAGTTACTATCTCTGGGCCCCAAAATGGCTTCTGCCACTTTGGGTTCAGGATTTCCATTTGTGCTAACAATCTAATTGCTGTTAAACTTGTGTGTGTGCTTGTCTTCTCTCTCTTGCCAGACTGAAATTTTCTCAAGGATAGGGATTGTGGACTAGGGATCTTTATCTCCTGCCCATAGTAGGTGTATAAGACATGGTGACTGAACGAAAGTGATCCCTCCCTCTCCTGGTAAACAGCCCTGGTTCCAGTACCCTGTCCCTGGGGAGCTCTAAGCATTCCTCCATGAGTTTCCTGCCATGTCAACTGTGACTTGGAGAACTTACTCACCTTGGAGATATTAGTATAAATTGGATGGGATTCCATCTCCTTGGGGCCAGCTCTGACTGCTCAAATGTCATTTGGGGCAAAGCCCTAGGCTCATGAACCATGAATTCCCCAATGTGGAAGAAATCTGAAATGTTTTGAGATCCAACTCCCAAGGAAACCACAACTGAGAAGAACTGGAAAATGGAAAGATGGGTGTTCAATAATAAAGAGGTATTTGGAGCATTATTTCATTTCCTTTTCCATTCCATTTAAACATTTAAAATGATCCTATGTTGTGGGTTGCCTGTTGTTGTTTTTAATAGTAGAGATGATTCTAGAGACCCCCATTTTCACACGGGGATGTATATCACAATATTATATGTGAGTATTGCAATGTAGGTATATATGTATATCATGCTGCATGTACATCACAGTATATTGTGATACAATATTCAGTTATTTCCAAGAATCTATGCATCAAAACAAATAGTTCATCAGAAACCATGGGTCCAGTAGAGATCAGGCCACACACGTGAGTCAGTGTTTTTCACCCCTTCGCCCTGTTTCTGATCTGATCGTCTGACTTTCCAAACTGTCTGCCTTATTGCCATCTCCTTTGGGAACTTTCCTCAGCACCTGGGATCTCTTTACTCTGGGACACACTGGCACCTCTGTAGGCCCGCTCACCAAGCTTACCCTCTGCAAGACCCCCTCTCCTTCTCCCCTTGTTCAGTTCCTCCGGGACCTTCCATTTTGGGGGGGGGGTCACACCTGCATGTTTTCATTTCCGTGGACTCTGTTCCTGACTTTCTGGACTTCCAGATCCTGCTGGGTTCTGGGTACCTTCATCCCTTCCTTCCCAACACCTGCCCCACATTAGAATGTAAGCTTCTTGAGGGCAGGGACTGTTCCTGGCACAAAGGAGGTGCTTAGTAAAGTTTGCTTCCTTCTTTCTTTACACAATTCTCTGAGTAGGGGCTATGCTTAATACAGACTCTGAATGAAGTGAATGGGCTTCTATCCCAGCGTCCCACGTCCCTTTAAATGGCGCTGGAGGCTGTAAAGTCATAGTTGGCTGAGAAAGGAAGTAAAGACAGATGGAGTGAGTGGGATGTTGGAAGGCTAGGCCGTCCCCTTCTGAACCCGCTGCTTTTCTTATGATGAAAACTGAGAAACAAACAAAACCAAACCAACAAACCCCAAACTGCTTCAGCTCGTGTTTCCTTTCCCAGTTTTAGTGTTAGGTCGGCAAATACCCGGAGGCGGTTTCTCAAGGCCCCTCATCCCCTGCTTTCCAGGCCGATGAGCATTGCTTTATGCTGATTTGCTGATGATCCCAGGGTTCCAGTGTCTCCTGACAGACTTTTCATGTCAACCAAGAAGACCCAGACAGACTCAGGGTTTGGCTGTCTGGATAGAGCCTAGCCCAGCCTCCTCAGCCTCTCCAAAAGAGAACAGCAGGCAGGGAGGCAAATGGTTTGCATTGTTATTAGCTAATTAATTTCTCCCCCCCCCTCCCCACTGTGTCCATTGATGGATTCCAGAGAGATTGGGAATGTACCTTTTAGCTCTGGCTCGGAGCCCCAATTGCTAAAGCAATGTGAAGTTTGAGGCGTAATGGAATCCACAGCCTAACCCCACCAAACCTTGTTTATAAATAGAGATTTTTTTTTTCTAATAACAGGAGGCAGATGTTAAGCATCATGATTCATTTCAAATGTTCTGGGTCTGATCTTGTAAGTGAAGTAGGGGCCATGGAGCCCCACCTTATTCATATCCTTGAGGGTCACATAAATCCCTATTGTGTTTTTCTGGTTGCTTGGGAGAAGACTACAGAGGGCTTTGCAATACTGGGTAAGCAGTCCTTCTGCCCCAATTATCAAAGCTCTCTGGCCCTGGCTCCCCACAATGCCAATCAATATATTTAGTGCTCCCTTAGCTGGACCCCTCCTCCAGGTCTCCAGAGCCAGTGATATTGACTGGACTGCTGGCTTCTTTAGATGAAATCATTCTGAGTTAATTCAGGACTATTGACTGGGGAATTATACTGGGAGAGGGCTGCTTTAGTCACGTTTGAGGGATCTTCTAGGTTTCTTTTCTTCAATGATGTATACTCAGTGACCCCAAACTGGGATGTGGGGCACGTTCTCTTGCTGGGAAAGGGGATTTGACCTTGCTGGCTGCCTGGCTCCAAAGGAGTTCGAATACTAGGAGCCAACACTTCTCCCTGGGGAACTGACATTAACATCTGCCCCAAGAGAGTTGTCCCCAGGAAGCCCTCCAAATGGTGAGGCTGTCAGGACCGGAGGGGTCAAAGTTCTTGACCTTGGGGCTTCTTTATAAAGCCTTCCTTCACCCCAGCTTCAGCTGTGCCTGCAGCCACATGTTCCTTGGGAAGTTCTGAGAAGATTGTAGAGCCTACAGTCTCTCTGCACAATTACCCCTGGATGAAGTCATGGGTGTTTGCCTGACCTGTCTTGAGGGACCTCATCTGGCAGGCTACCTCTCCATGTCCCATCCCTCCAAACCCAATAAAATGGGCTTCACCACACACGTTTTCCCAGCAAAGTCTAGCTTTATTTTACTGGAAAGAAGGGAGGTAGATTGAGCTATCAGAATCTCAGAATTCCAAAATGGCCTCTGGGGATCAGGAGGGAGTTTGTACCTCTGGTCATTTATACCTCCAAGACCCAGGGGTAAATGATCCCAGCCTGTGTTCCAGTCTGCCACACCCACATGGATTGCTTTGAAGGTCTCTCTCCAGCCCTCCAGACATTGTGGGATATGGGACTTACTCTGAGTCACCAGCTTCAGAAATGGTCAAACACACTCGTAAAGTAGGTATCTCTAATAGCTGTCTGAGTTTCATGCACTCCCTCAAGGGCTCAGAGGGCTTGCATTGCCGAGGGGGCATGGGGGATGAGGTATGGGACAGCTGTAAGGAGGTGAGGAAGGCAGCTTTACCCTCCTGTTCCAGGCGAGAGTCTTCAGTATGTCCTCAGTGAATGAACTGGAATCAGCTCATCCTCTAGCAGTGATCCTGTCCCAAATGCCATGCCCACCTCCCACAGGTAGGGTACCTGTAATCTCCACCCACATGACACATGTGAAAGTGGATTAAATAGTATCTCTGCTGCCTACCTTCCATTCCCTTCCTCACCTTCAAACTGTCCAGCTTCTGATGTTTGTTTGCTTTCTCCTGCTATGAAGATTTGTGGTTAGACCTCTCTCCATCCTTTTGGAGGTGGAAGGGCATGTCACAGTAGGATTCAAGATCAGGGGAATCCATGGAGAGCATACCTTTGCCTTGGTCCTCCGGGCTTCATTGTGCATCAAGCTATTGTGTCCATGCTCCTAGGCAGAGTAAGCTCCTAGGTGCCTGAGAGGCAAGTGACAAGCCCCCCTCCCTCTTCTTGACTTCTTGGAAGCCCCAAATGTCAGGTAGAAAAGAACTGGGTACATCCATTTTTTTTTGTTTTTAACCAAGGAAACTGAAGCAGCTTAGAGAAGCACATGGGCTTGATGTTTTTCTGAGTAAGTTGGATGGAATCATACCTGGGATGTGGATCCCACTAGACACCAGCATTGGGGGGAAATGAGATCTTGACAGGTTTGAACAGAAATGTTTGGCCAGGGTCATCCCTAACTCTTCCTCCACCCCATGAATTCAATCAGTTGTCAAGTCTTGCCAGTTCTATCTCCATGCCTTATCTGGCATCTGTCCCAGCTCCACTCACACAGACACACAGATCTAGTTCATGCCCTTGTCACCTCTAGTCCAGCAATAAGCTCCTCATCAGTCTTCTTGCCTCAGCCTCTTCCTTTGATAATCCATTCTCCAAGGGCCAAAGTGAGAGACCTCAGGAAATGTCTGTAAATTGCTTAGTGCACACAGAAGATGTTAAAGAAATACTCCTCAAAGTTCATACATTTATCTTCTCTTTTCCTTTCCCACTGTAACCAACCTTGTCACCAACTGATGGCCTTCAACTCATCTCTCATAGACTTTCTTCACATCCTTCTGACTGTTCTCTGGCCTCCATCCTTTTCTCTCCTTGTCATCTTTTATGAATCTGCCATTATCTGCTGCTGAAGATCCTGTTCTGATCAGAACATCTTTCTTTGTCCATTAGGAAGGTGCTACAGAATTGAAAGGTTAGTGCAGAATTTTCAATGACATGAAGACTGATAGAGTGAAGAATGATACCAGAAACCTAAGAGGCTGACAGTTAAGCACCATTCAGAAGGTTTCTTCAATAGTTATTTACTAAATGCTTGGTAGCAGAGTTCTTATCAATAACAAATGATATGGCCTTTATTTGTCCCAGACAGGTTTATTTAATACTAAGTGCTAGACCAAGGGCAGGGGTGCCAAAGATGGCACCCATTCTCTAAGGACCCATCATCCAAAGTGGGTAAAAGTACTTCTGTCCATTTCATCCTGAATTTCAAGGGAGAGAGACTGAGTTCACCCTCAGTCAGCATAGATGCGGCACTTATTGATGGCATCCAAACAAGTGAGCTATGAACACACGCACAAAAATACAAAGATATTTGGTCCCGGTCCTCTCCCTGCCACCTGGGTCTCAACATGAGCTCTTATTGGGAGAAATGAGGCAGCCCAGGGCATAGTATCTGGAAACCAGCTCTGCCCCAAATTGTAGACTAGGTCTGAGTGGCCTGGGTTAGTTTGAGGTAATAAAGTTTTATAGTCCAAAGGGTGAGGGAGAAATGGAATCTTTGACATATGCTGGGATCTAGGATGAGCAGCAGACCCTTGTAATGGTAATGGGATTTGAAGATCTTCCATGCCCCTCGTATTGGCAAGCTAACAGGTACTTGTGAAATCTAGCTCTATAAATGGGATGTTTATCCAACCATTTCTTTTAATACATGAAGAAACTGAGACCCAGAAAAATCTGGTCAAAGGACTTACTCAAGGACTCTTGGTTCACAGCAGAATGAGGATATGAACCAGACACTCTTGAGTATACCTGAAAAGACTTAGGTGTGTGATTTGAAAAATAAGGAGAAGCAGAAGATGGGGACAGTGGGAGTAACACTTGACTCAGAGCCAGAGGAGCTATCCACCTGTTATGGTGGGCATTAGGGAAGGATCTTCTCCTGCCTAGATCTCAGTCTTCTGATTTGTAAAAGGAAGGAGTTGAACCAGATGTCCTAAACAGGTAGTGTGGCTTAATGGCTAGAACACTGAACTTGGAGTCAAGAAGATCTGGGAGACAATTCTGCCTTTGACCCTCAGTCTGTCACTTAACACCTTTGGGTCTCAGTTTCTCTACCTGTAAAAATGATCTCTAAAAGGTCTTTAGAGCTTGATGATTCTATGACTGATCCCATGGTTCTATGAACCTTTGACCTCTGACATCTCTTCTGCTCTAAATTAATGACTCTGTGGCTTCCAAGGTCTCTTCTTAAATGATGATCCTGTGAAGGGAGGGAGGAAAACTAGCTTTCCTGGGAAGGCCATGAACCTGGGTTGAGTGGTTCCCATCCCCTTGTGGAATGGTACCAAATGCTGCCTCAGTGGTGTCAACTTTATAGTGCTTGAAGGAACGTCACAGAAATTTTCTCCTAAGTCTTCTGACAGCAATCTGGACAACCCAGTCATGCCTGAGTGCACACCCAACTGTTGCAGTTCACTTTGGGTTTTTCCCACCATAGAGGCTTCTCCAGGAGAAGGGGTTACTTGGGTGTTGGACGGGTGTGTAGCAGCTGCAGGGGCCATGGCGGACCATACAGCACGGGGTAGGCTTACAACAAGTCAACTGATATCCAGGAAAGCCGAGAAACCTGATGGGCTCAGTGTAGAAAATACTCAAGCTCTCCTCCTGGCTTCAGAGATTGTTTTGTCCTGCTGTGAATGTTGAAAACCCTAAGCATTTTGATTCGGAGGAGCCTGGGAAACTCCCATAAGCAGAAATGATGTAAAATGTGAGACGCCTTCTGACCTGGTATGGAAGGCGTGCAGAATGCAGGGTCTTAGGGAGGAATGGATTACCCAGACCATAAATCAGACTAGATCTGAGCCCTAAGCCATTGGAGATTTCCTTCTCATGTTTTACAATAGCTGAAGCCAAACAGTGGATTATCCTTCATTGTTTTGGACAACCTGCCCCCTTCCCTTGGTGTAAAGAACATGAGCTCCTCAGAATGTGAGGAGGCTGCTGTGCTCCCATGGAAGGCCAATAGATTATTTTATGGGGAAGAATCCTAAAGGTGCTTGGAGTCCCGGATATTGTCCCTTCCTGATTGTGATGGGGCGTCTAGCTGGCTACCCACAGGTTATAGGGATGTTCAGGGCTATCTTCAATTGTGTTTCTTTTTATGAGTGATAATTAGTCAATCACTCTATCAAGGAACAAGAATTCAAGTACCTATTGTGCACCAGGCAGGGTACTAGGGGCTGAGGAAAGAGTTATAGTGAATAAGCCAATCCCTACTTTCAAAGAGCTCATGTTCTAAAAGGGAGAGGCATTAAGGAAACATAGAAGAAATACAAATGGATATAAAGTGGTCAAAAGCAAATGCTTTCAGAGGTAACAGTAACTCATTTCTGTAACAATTTGTGTGCAAAGCCTCAGCCCTTTGAAGTGGCTGGGCAAGGATCAGGGCCCTTTTGTAGATGAGGTGAGAAGCTCCCAGGGGTGAAACTGATGGTCCAATTGCAGAAGATAGATGGGGAGCATTCCCCCAAAGGCTGCCCCACAGTGAGGCATGCTCGAATGTGGGTTGACATCCACTCAGAACTTTACTTCAACCTGCAACTGATTCTTTTCTTTGCCCGACAGTCAGGAGATGCTGGTTCCAAAAAGACGCTGAAACATGACAAGGGCCAGAGACTTCTGATCCTCTTTGTACCAACAACAAATTTTCTTTCTTGTTGGCATTTATATCTCTTCACAATCTGCCCCCTTTCTTTCTTTCCAGTTAATACCTTATTCTCCATGAAATCAGCCATCCTTGCCTCCCCGTGGGACAGAACATTTTCTCCTGCTCTAGGCATTAGTTCGGACTGTTCCCATTGCGCAGAAGGTGCTACTGCCTCATCTCTACCTTGTGGAGTTTTGGACTTCCTTCAAGATTCGGTTCTAGTGACTCTTACTACATGGAATCTTTTCTGATTCCTCCCTCCCCCTCCCTCTCCCCAGATTCTAATGTACTTCTTCACAAAATGGCTTGTAAATACTTTGTGTATGTCGTATATACACACAGCATACATACATATATATGTATATACACACACATATTTATTTCTCTCTCTCTCTCCCATCTCTCTCTTCATCCATCCATCCATCCATCCATCCATCCATCTATTATGTAATCATCTATTACCATTGCTCTATACATACATACCTCCTTCATTGAATGTAAGTTCATTGAGGGCAGGGACTGTTTCACTTTCATCTTCATATTCCTAGTGATTATTCTAGTGCTTGGTGCATAGTGGGCATGTAGTGAGTGCCTGCTCTTTGTATATTTTGGTTAGCACAAAAGTTCTGATAACTCTAGTTTCTAAGTGACAAGAAATATTTTCCCATACATGCCCAAGAGAGAACACACATAACCGAGGAACATTCACAACAAGGTACATGTATGTGGATTGTGTGTCCAGAGCCTGTCATCCAGTGTCATCCACGGAGCTCAGCAGAGAAATCCTTCAATATCTTTAAAGCAGTCTTTCGAACTGACTCTGCTGCTACCATTCCTTTCATCTCTTAGCAGACTTAGCATTCCATCCCCCTTCCATGCTTTAGATACACATACATGCGCACCCTCCTGGATGGAGTCCCAAAGCTACTGGGAACACACAAACTGATAGTAGGTGTTATTTCTCTTTCTACTAAAGCATCCATATCCCCACGCTTGTCTTGACTTGACCACTCAAAGTGAAAAGACTATCCCCCCTTTATTTTTTTTTTTTTGCTTTTTGGAGGGGAAAAAGGTAGGGCAATTGGGGTTAAGGACTTGCCCAAGGTCACAGGACTAGTAAGTGTTAAGTGTCTTAGGTTAGATTTGAACTCAGATCCTCTTGACTCCAGGGCTGATGCTCTATTCACTGCACCACCTAGCCACCCTGACTATTTCCTTCTTGATGAGCACCCATAAGAGGGAGTTTCCAGTCAGGTCCTCAGATCAGAGCCAGCTGAAGCACCTGAAGAAATTTAGCCTGTAGAAGAGAAGATGTGGGGGAGCAGAGAGGCATGATAGCTGTAACAGAACATATGTGGAAGAAGGATTAGATTTACTCTGATTGGTCCCAGTTATCATTTAGCTCCTAGTCATGCCTCTGACTTTTCAGCTTTGCCACCATGCCCAGCTGCCTTCTCACCTTGAAACTCCCCTCAGCACCTAGGGCCTGGCCTCATCATTCTGGGACATCCATTCCTCCTTGAACCCATCTAATAGCAGAACATTCCTCACCCACAATGGACCCTTCTCCCATTGGTGAATTCCTCCCAGAGTCTCCACTTAATGGAGTCTTTCTAGCTGGTCCCCCATTTCATTCCTTTTCTGGCTTTGATTCTGACCTGGCATCTTTCTTCCTTCCTTACCCCTTCCCCCATGTACTCTCACTTTTTTTGTGTCATCTTCCTCCATTAGAATATAGGCTTCCTGAGAGCAGAGAGAAAAGAAAAAAAAAGAGGATGATTTTGGCTTAGAATTGGGATCAGCAATGGTTTAGAGACAAACACATTAGGAACAGAACAGAAAATAGGGCTACTGGTGCCACTCCTCCTGCCTGCAACATCCCAGTGGACAGGGGCCCAGGAAGCCAGGAGCACAGGCAATGGAGCCAAGTATGCCAAGACCAATATGGTTGAGGCAACAATGAGGCATCCAGATGGAATCAGGAAGAGCAGATTCAATAGCAGTCTATGTTGCCATTCAGGAGTACTTCACTGGGTGGCTAAGACTACCAGCTAAGGGCCCAGAGACCCAAACAGAGCAAGAGAAGACAGTGAAGCCTGGCCTGGGGCCGCTGGGGAAAGCAATGGAAGCAATTTATTGGAAAGAGGTCTGGACCAGGAATGATCAGGCTAGGTTTGAGAGTGACCTGAACGCCTCTAGATCTCAGTGTCTTTGCCTATAAAACAAGGAGGGGAGGGGGCTGACTGACTGAATGACTGCCTGCTGAGGCTCCTTCCAACTGCACCTACAATTTACATCAGAGACAGTTGGTGGTAGAGTGGATCAGGTGCTCACTCCTGAATCAGGAAAACCTGGGCTTGTTGTGGCTAAGGAAAGGCTTTGTAAGCCCCAAGACTCTATGGAAGGAGGCATCACCATTGGTTGGAGGTCCCTTTGGCATCAGTTTGCATAGCAGACAGATACTCATAGAGAAGAGTGAATTCTAAGGAATACACTTTCTAAATCTGGGAAAGGGGGGAGTCCTTTGGTCATTATGAAAATCCCTCTCTCACTGCAGTGAGAGAGCTCCCTGTTTGCTAGTCGGAACACAGTGTTTTGGGAAGGGAGAAGAAAGGGTAAGATTTATATAACAAAACAGGAATGGGGATCAAGAGAGTGGACAGCAATGACCTTGCTTTCTTTGTTTGACTTTTCTTAGGATTTGGAGAAGCAGGTAGATTTCGTATCCTCAACTCAATTGTACTGGGTTTGGGGGCACTGAGTCCCTAGAATTAGTTTTGGGGGACACTGGATCACTACTAAGAGTTAAATAAGTGTTACTAGGACTTTCTAACTAAGGCCTAGAAGTCCAATCATTTTCTGGGATTGTAGACTTTGAACCAGCACCAAACACAAGCTCTCAAAAACAGATTTGCTCTTAGCCTGGCTTCACTTGCTTTGGCTTTTTGGTCTTCTCTCTTTCATGAAATGTGGTGGGGCATAGCCCCTGCAACTCTGATCCAAAAGAACTAAGGTCATCCTTGCCAGGGAGAGCCTTTCTAGCTCCTGCACCACAGTCAGTGAAGACAGAGAGAGTAAAGAGGCACTCCTGGGAACTGAAGCCTTGTACTATGCTCAGCACAGAGGTGCATATCCAGCAGAGAAAATAAAGCAGAGTGAAGAAACCATCTGCCAGGACTGCAAGTAGGGAAGTGGAAAGAACCCCCACCACAAACCAGTGGAAAAGGATGTTGAAACAGGACCTCCAAGAGGAGACAGAAGGCAACTCCGGCCACTCCTTTGCAAAGCTGGTCACTCTGTGGGTATGGAATATTGCATGTATTCTCAAAGTTTTACAATGTTTTGCTGATTTATTCTCTTATTTTTCTATACAAATATCCATTGTTGTATGGAATGGTTGTCTGCAAGGGGGAAAGCAGGGGGAGAATTTAGCCAAGGGAAAAACAAAAGGTGGCAATAAATAGATCTAAAAATAAAACATGGTGCCACCTTTCTAATGATGTGAAGCGAGCAAGGAATGAGCTTCAACAGCAATATGTCTTTGGTGCTGGTGCTGGTCCATTTTTCTTAGTGATATTGTGAGGAAAGGAGGAACAAAGAAAAGCTATGACCCTTCCGAAGTTAAGGTTGTGCTATTCTGTGATTCTCTGAAGGCAGCCAAGAGCATCAGTGACACTACAGAGTCAGAAATCCAGCTGGGGAATGATCCTCAATAGCTTGGCTATGTGTGTTCCTGGGCCAGTGTTGTGATAAGTAGTTTATGGGATGATGCAACCTGTGTGTATGGGGAGAAGGGACATTTCTTGGTAATTTCATCTCCCATACTCTTTAAGAGTCTTTTTATCTGAACTAATGTGTCCTCTGAATGATAAGTGAAAGCTAACACAATGGGAGGGGCCCATGAGATGTGGTTTTCCAGAAGGTGCTGCTGCTCCATGGGGAGGCCTTTCTAGGGGATGCATATATAGTCAGTGCTGTACTTGAAAGGATTCACTGGCACCCTCTCATTGCAGTAGTCCAGGAGTCATAAAACAAAAAGCAGGAGTTTAAAAAAGGCTTTTAACAACCCCCCCCCCCTTAGAGCCAGTTCCTAAGGACTGTAACCGATGGCAGTATCTGGCGTCCTCTGAGGAAGCCGAGCGTGGCCTCTCAGAGCAAGGAGGAGTGATGAAGCTCCCCTCCATCTCTAGGATGGATGAATGTGATGGCTCCTGGAGCCTCTCAGCAGCTCAGGCCCACAAGGGCCTTGTACTCATCTCTCCTTTTTTATTTTGAAGAATTTGTTTTTTCCTCTTCAGAAAATGAAAGTTCTGAGCCAGACACTCCACTAGAATTTGTCTGGGAAGAGAGTGAAAGGCATTAGCATTTCCCAGGCTGGGCCACTGTCTTAGCAAGTGCCAAGCGTCTCTTTGCCTTTTAGGTACAAGGGAAGAGAAGACACGCTTCTTCCCCTGGTCCCTGCCTTCTGTTATCCAAACACGAAAATGAGGCTGTCAGAACTGGGGCATTTGTCACAGGACTTTCATTTTTAAACTTCCTATAGTAGACTTTCCTCCAGTCTTCTGTGGGAAATAATCCTTATTTCATTGAAAAAAAAGTGACTTTGTTTTCCTTCAAAGGACTTTCCTTCTCTTGCCAGCTGCTTAGATCTCCTCTTGGCTCATTCTGAAATCTCCATTCCTCATTCTCTTCTGCTTTCCCATGAATTTGTAACACCCCCTTCCCCACATCTCCTCCTACACCTTTTCTGCTTTGTTCTGCCCCAGTACTGCCCCTCCCAGTTCCCTTTCTATCCCTCACCCACCCACTCTTAACTAGATAACTCCAAAGCTTCTTTTCATCCAGCTCCACTGCTTGCCAATCATCCCAGCCCAGGCCCCTCCCTCCTCAATTAGAAACAAAGTGTGTATGTGTGTGTGTGTAGAGCCTACCTTCTCTGGGAGAAGTTTAAATGTGTCATGCTCTTATCCTGCTCTGTCTGCCTTCCCCACTGAATCAAACAGCTGCACAGTGTTTCAGAAAGTTGAGGGCATTATATATATAACATATACATGCTAACATAATTCTAACATGCATGTGTGCACATATATGACATATACCCCCAATATATACTAGGTCATTATGCTAATGCATTGTCCCTTATATCTCCAGGTTACTGGTGATTTGGCTTTGGGCTGACAGTATATATCCTGGCTGGTGGTTCTCCCTCTCCCCACTTTGGTCTTTGTCCTCCACTGGACTGGACCAAGAATACAAAGACCAGTGTCCTAAAGCCACTTGGATGGGAAACTGGCTGAGGGAAATTAGGCAAGCCACTTCATACAGTAAACCTAATATCCCTGGTGATTGAGACTTTCTTTTTTTTTTTTTTAGTCTTTTTTATTATTATTTTTTTTATTTTTTTTAATTTTTTTTTAAATTTTAATTTATTTTCTTGGTTACATCATTCATTTCCACAAGGTTTTGAGTTACAAATTTTCTCCCCTTTTTGTCCCTACCCCCCAGCCCAGAA
>JAQQSW010004281.1:0-14476 GCA_028646575.1 Pseudocheirus occidentalis
ACACACACAAATATATTGAAGGGAATATAAATGTGTATATGTGTGTGTATGTATATATCTATATATATCCATGTATAGTATATATGATATATATCCATATATATATAAATACATGTTATATATATAAATGTGTGTGTGTGTTTGTGTATACACACACATACACATTTATATTCCCTTCACCTATCCTGATACTGAGAAAAGTTTCATTAGTTACAGTTCTCATTTTTCTATGTTGGCATGTAAATAATTCAACTTTGAAAAGTTCCTTATGATTTTTTTCCTTGTTTACCTTCTTATGCTTCTTGTGTTTGAAGAACACATGGAACTCCTGTTCCATACTTTGATCCTTTTTGTCCCCCAAAAAGGGATCTAAAGTTGGATTGCTGAGCTTTCTTTGCTTCCTTTGCCTGCTCATGTTGCCAGTCAATTACTTGACTATTGGGCTCTAGAGAACTCTGCTTTCAGAGGGAATAGCTCTGTCCCAAATTGGTGAGGATTTCACAGCTTCTGGGGCTATTAGGAGGCTGTCATTTCTGCAGCCCAAACCAGCCTTGGCTCACTAGAAATGTACCTCAGGACCACAACCCAAGACCATGATCCTTATCAATGTAGGTCAAGGGAAGAACACTTAACATCTGAATGATTGCTGGCCCCCCATGAAATCTGTGGGCCAGGATCTCTGAAGCATCAACATGGATGTGGCTGCAGGGCCCCTGCTTCAGACTGCTTCTAGCTCTGGAGGTGGTTGGCCAGGCATTATCCCCCAAATTTAGCTGAGTTCCACTGACGTTTTCCCTTTGTCCTTGGCTCTTATTTGTTGGTAATTCTGGAAACTACCACAGCTGCTATTGATCTGCTCTCCTGAAAGCTCCAGCTGCTGCTTCTCCTGGACACCTGGAGCTAAAACTGCATGGGGCTGGGCTCTGCTCCCAGCATGCTGCAATGAACCCTTCCTGTCTGCCTGCTGGGCTGCCTTCAGCAGGAGCCTTATCTGTCATCTTATGACTTCTAGAGCTCTAAAATTGGTTTACAGTCATATTTTATAGGTATTGAGGTGGTTATGGGGGGAGCTTTTGGAATTCTCCTCCTTCTACAATGTCATATTAACACCCCCCCACCCCTGATGATAAGTCTTACACAATCTAATAATTTATTATCTTGATTTACTGTTAATACCATATTCTATATGACTAAAAAACCCAAACTTCTTTTCTGAATCTAATTCTTACTACCAAGGAGACACAATTCTCTGAGTAGAAATGTTGTGAATCATGAGACATAGTTATCTTTCTGCCTTAGAATTTGTGATAGAAAAGAAACCCGCTGACAAATTGGTACATGCCCTAGATGTTAGAGACAAGATTCTAAAAGTTTTAGGGAAAGGCTAAGTGCCATCCAGGATTTCTGAACAAAAATTGGCTATACCAATTGGGTATACACACTGAATTCTGAATTGATATGGTAAGCCCTGACAAGCAATTACACACATATATACACACAGGGGGATTCCTCCCTCCCTCTGAAGCAATGAACATAAATATGTAATTGTAATTCACTCAGCAGCATCCTCAAAAATAAAGGAACTAGATAGTAGGAGTTGCTTTTATTTTTCAAATGAAGAAACACAGGCTCCAGGGCTTCAGATTACTTCCCTACAGTCACACAGTGTTTTAATTCATGACTTGAACCTATTTTCTGACTCAACAACCTAGTATTCTAGCTAGGAAACTACAGAGTCCGTTAGAATATTTATTCCTTTTTACTAAAGTTTGTTTCCTTTTTTTATACCCGCCTCCCCAAACCTTAACACAGTTCCTTTGAACACTACAAGAACTTGATAAATGCTTGTTGATTGAGTTCTGTATCATACCTCATTGATAAAATTTCCATCATTATCAACATTTCTCAGAAAAAATAGAGGGGAAATTCCTAATATAATATCAAAATGTTTCAATTTAATCTCATAGTTTTTCTATTCTTTCTCTAAATACATATACACAGAAACAGACAGGCATACACACACACAGACACACACACCCTACCTATACCTTTTCTAAAGAATGGAATTATATGTCCATTATAGTCCAATCATCTGACCAGTTCACTGGAAATTATATGATCTGCTTAGCATAACACATTCAAGTGAATCAATTTAATTTCCAGACCATATGTTCACAAAATTATTTTACGTAATCCATTTCAAGGTGGCTCTTCTGTTTTATGCTGTTCCACATTCCTCCCTCCATCTGAAACAAGTAATGACTTTACCTGAGCATTAAAAAAAAGACAGATTCCAATTCATTCTCTCAGGCTAAACAAATTGGGAATAGCAACTACCATAATTTAAATTTTCAGGCTCAAGTTTTCTTTTTTTCCTATTTCATAAAGAATGAAAATATTTTACTTTTTAAGTCTTGTCATATTTCTACACAACAAAAATAAAGGAAAAAAATAATATGACTCCTAGCTTTTGGCATTTTCTGAAAACAAAATTTCCTTACATTTGTAAGACTAAGATTTTAGCAATCTCATATTGTAATTCACTACTAAATGAAGTATTACATCATTTTGAATCTGGGCAGAACTTGATACAACAACTTTTCATAAACTGTTGATTTAATTATTTGCTCTTTAATTAAAGATAAACATTTTTACTAATGGTCAATACATTTCTTTATATTTATATATCTCATGGCATATCATACATCATCTAGCAAGTACATGCCTACTATGTACCATAAACATAAAACAATGAATATGTCAAAATGACTTGATTTAAGAAACACATAAATGTAAGGAAAAGAAGACTATTAACCTGTGTAACTGAAGGAAACTATGGGCTTCTCTGTCAATCTGTGTATGGGAAGAGAGAGAGATGAAAGAGAATTTCTGTTCTTAAATCCTTAAGGATCTCACAGTGTAACAAGGGAGACAACGTCTAAAGAACTATATACCAATTAACTAAATTGAAGATAAATTGAAAATAATCAACAGAAGCTAGGCACTAGGATTAAGGGGATGATGATGATGAGAACATTCCAGACATGGGAGGACAACCAAAGAAAATGTTTAATTTAAGTGTGAAAAAAAAGAATTAGCAGATTATCTATTGTCATGCACCACTCAACTATAAACTGTTTTTTTTAAAGGTTACAAACGACCTCTGAATTGCCAAACCCAATACCTTTTTTAGTTGTCTTCTTCTTTCTTGACTTTTCTGTTCCATTTTCCAGTGTTGACGGCCCCCTTCTGACTATATGCCAGTACCACTAAGCCACATCTTCAAATCTAGCTCCAAATATGTCTTAAAACACATGGCAAAAATAACAGTAGAAGAATTAATAGTAATAGTATTAATAATTTATATAATATCGACTATATGCCATACAGTGTGCAAAGGGCTTTTAAAATGTCAAATTTGATCATCACAACAGTCCTGGGACAAAAGTGCTGCTAGTGACCCCATTTTATCATTGAGAAAACTGAAACAAATAGAAGTCAAGTGACTTGCCCAAGCTCATACAGTTAGTGTCTGAGGCTGCTGCTTTTTTTCTTGTTAATTAATTTGCTGCTCTTACTGTCTTGGGCAGCTAGGGGGAGCAGTATAAAGAGAACTGGGCTTGGAGTCAGGAAGAATCTTGTCCCTGAGCTTCAATCTTGCCTCTTGACAGTGACTAGTTTTATGACCCTGGTCAAGTCACTTAAACCTATTTTCCTCATCTGTAAAAATGAGCTGGAGGAAGAAATGGCAAACCACCCTGATATCTTTGCCAAGAAAACCCCAAATGGTGTCACAAAGAGTTGAATATGATTCAACAGACAACAACACTTTCTTCACAATTTCTGTCAGCTGCACTACCATTCACCTGCTGTCCCATATTAAAAACTTGTTTTAAATTCTCTCCTATCCTTCACACCTCCTATCTAATTGGTTACAAAAGGCTGTCAATTCTGGCTTCACACCTTCTCAAATCTATTCCTTTCACTCTATTGTCATTATACACCTCATCTTACCCCCAACCAAAGTCTTGTTTTCACAAGTTGGAACTCTTTTGCAATTCCTTTAGCAGGTTTTTCTGCTTTTAACTTCTCTTTTTTCATCCTTCTTTTAAACTTTGTTATATATAACTTTTTCATGTACAAATATCATATTTCTCTTTTCAAAAATTGGTCTTCCTCTCCTATCTACTATTAAAAGCTTAAACTCCTTTCCTGACATTAGAAAACCTCCACTGCTTGCTGTCAGATTGCCTCTTCAAACATTCCAAATACTATCCCTATTCAGATAGTCAATAGTTAAGCCTCATCTAATGGATGACATTATCCATGCCACATCTGGCACTCCTGCTTACATACTTTTGCTCATTCTGTTCTTCATGATAGGCATATCTTTATTTACTTTTGTCACCTGTTGAATTTCTACTCATCTTTTAAAATTTCCCTCTTGAAAGGATTCTTTATCCATTTATTCTAGGCCCCCAACAATAATGACTGACTCCCCCCAAACCTGTACCTCTGATACTATGTTGTTTTCAGTTCTTTAGTTTACCTATCATGTATTATTTTTCTATTATACTTATCTGTATATGTGGCACATATTTCTTCTGAAATGTAAGTTCTATATGGGAAGGAACTAGGTCATATCTAACTTTGTATGTCTCCAAAGACTGTTTGGAGTACCCTAGATATTTAATACATGTTTGTTTAATGAAAATATGCTAATAAATTAAAATGAAAAATATAAGACATTACCACAGTGCTCTGAGCTTCAGATTGTGTAAAATAAGTTTAATAATACATTGGGTGAGATATCTTCAACTGTGAGTAAGCTCTTTTAATGATATACAAAAATAGAGGAATTCATAAAACCTTCAAGGTATTAATATAATGATATTTGAATCATTCAGTATTTATAGTTATATAAAATTAAGTTGTATTTAATACAAAATAAATTAAAGATATAAAATAAATGAAATTATCACTGAATATAGTTAGTCATAGAAAATGAGGAATATGTATACATTTCAGAGAAATAATGTTCATGAGGATTTACATAAGATTTCTATAGGCATTATATCATTGTTATAAATAAGGCTGTTTTGGGTAGAATTCACACTAAAGAGCACCTATAAAAAAAGTAATTCATTTTAAACTTTTAGGAAATTTTATTAGGATATGTGGAAACATTAAAAAGTAGTGACACTTTTCCCTCAAGCAGCTAGAGTCAGCATTTTTTGATGTTTGTTTCAAAATATAAAAATTATGGTGAAACTATAGAAACCCATTACTGGAGATGACAGGAGGAGGAAGATAAAGGTGATGAATTTCCTATTGATAAATGCTGTATTGGTAAAGTACTATCATGAGTCTCCTAGAGATTACGGGAATGATTGATATCCCAGAAATTCTCTTTCTTATATTGTTCTCAGCTTCCTTTTATACTGATTCCCAACCAGAAACAACTAAAAGATGAGACTCTTTATATAATTTATGGAAAGATAGTTTTTTCTCAGTTTTAACATTGTTTTTTCCTAAAATTCACCATTGTTTTAGCTGTTTTCAAATTTTATTTGTAAAATTAATATGTTGTATTAAAAACTTTTAACAAGCCAGAAAAATATTCTATAGAAATCCTATTAAAATCTTAAATAAATCTTTGTCAGATACCTTTGAAGTGAATTGCCAATTTCTGGAATATTGCAGGCAGCAAACTAATGTTTAGTTTCCTATAAAGAAATATATTTCATGATATATCATAGGGTTATGGACCTAAAATTGGAAGTAATCTTTGAGGCATCTATTTTAAATCTTCCCTTTTCATAGATAACGAAACTGAGGCTCAGGTGAGTAGTGGGATCTAAAATCATCTAATAATACAACCTTCAGACTTAGACCTGAAGGGATTTTATAGGGCACTTAATTTAGTACTTCATTTAGCAGATGTTAAGCATCCATGGGTAAAGAGATACTTAGGAGAAGGAATATTAATACTCAAAGAATCATGAGTATGGCAGTTTATTATGCCTAAGCATCCAGCTATGTGGCTCCCTTGTCCCACAGTCCCACAGGCATACAATGAAAGTAACTTGGCATGTAATGAGATGTTTATCCCAAGTGAGCGCCCAGATCTCCTGGTTCTGTGCTTTATATTTGTTCACTGTTACTAAGCAGACTAACTGGAACTGAGTGGGAGAGGGGCATTGGGAGTTGGTCAATGGTCTGGATGTGGACCCCTTCTTCCCTCTTATCAACCACAAAGGATGCTATTATTAAAAGCTCCTAGTGTGAGCATTCTCTCCACTGATGCAGAATGAAAACTTTTGTAACTCCTCAGCAAGGTGTTGAGCAACAGGAGATATGTCACCTGCTGACCAACCCTCTGGTGATGAGTCTCTTCAAACTTAAGCTGTCCTCAGATAGCACAGGTACAAATCGGTGACTATAGTCATGCTTTAAGCCTTTCCAGGTTGTTAGGAAGTTGCATATCTTGTGAGCTATTGACATCACCTCTGAGGACCCAGGCATTATCATGGCATGATAAGAGACCTATTAATATTTTGAAAAGCTGTTTCCCTAAAGTGTTAAAATTTACAGCTATCACAAGACATAACCACTTTAATCCTAAATACAGCTTCATCCCACTATATCTATGACAACATTCACAATAAATATTCAAGACAAGTTCTTCTTGGGGTGGCAGAAATGTAAATCCAGATGGAATATCTTGACAGTCACTAGAATAAATCATTTTTTTCTAACAAATTAACCAGAAATATAATTGGACTTTTTTTAAAAAAAAGTCCTAAAATTTAGAATGACTATTAACATTAGTTAGTTTGCTCTAACCTAAATATTAATTTTAATGATAAACTCTGTGCACAATTTATTTGCAGAATGAATTTGGATTTATGCTTAGCTTTCAATGATGTGTTGGCATCTGTCTTAAATCTGTGTAGGAGAATGATCTCACTGGTTTTTGTTTCTTTATTTATAGCATTGTAGATTTTTCCCCCCATGGCAACAGGAGACTTATTAGGAAGTATGCTTGTCTCTGAGCATCAGAATTATAGTTTAAAAATCTGCCATAAATCCAATCCATTCCCCTTGATGTCCATCAAGATTACCTAACCTGAAGCAGTTCTGGGGAGCTACTCCACAACTGAAGCAAAACATATCTCATTAGGACAAATGTAACCTCACATCACCTCCAAAGTCAAACATTCCAAAGTTATGAATTCACTTTTGATTATCTAAAGACAGTTTATGTCACCAGGTGCTTTCCTTTCCCCCATCCAAACTATCTGGAGTCCACCTGTCATCCATTTCACTATTTATTAGAAAATCCACCAGAGGCCTTATGGGGAAAGGAGGCAAAACTTAGAGCAGAAAACTTTGTTTCTGTCTATTAATTTTATTAATACTATGTGATGGAATAGGAGCTTGAAATACTAAAACAAAATTTGAAGTGAGTTCATTTAAACTAGTTCCCTTTCCTTTTTTCCTGTTTTCATGAATCCATTTTTTAAAAGGGTAAGTAGGATCAAACAGTAAGGACCAATGCTGTTCTCATAATGAAAGTATAAGGACAGCTCTACATATAGGTAGAACACGGAGTGAGTGATGTAAGGAATCATTTACTTATGGCATGTTAGCCAAAGTGAACCAAAGGTCCCATCTCTCTTAAAACACTTCCTATGATGGCTGCATTAAATCTGTACTGCTCAAGAAATTATTTTGAGTTAACACATGGTCTGTAGGAATTGTCTGGCTTTGCTATTTTATCTAAGAATGGTAAATATAAAGTTACAAATCCTTATTGTGGTGCTGGTTTTGTTTCCTTAGAAATTTTTTATTTCCTCATCTTTCTTAAGCAACACTACTGTGATTTTCCTATGATAATGGTAAGAATTAACAGCAAAAAAGACATTCTGTTACCCAGGAAAATAAGTTGATATGATATGGTCTGTCTACTTTTTTTTTAATGTTAAGGCCATTCAAGGTAAGGGAGGATATCACCAATATCTTTCTTTGATATCTTTATTTAGCCATTTAGTTATAAGGTTATTCCTTCTGCATTGCCAGTGTTTGGTGTGCAATGCCTATGTTATTTGGAAAATTCATTTAAATTTTTTGATCCTCCATTTCTACCAGAGAAGTCTGTCTCATTATTATATTGAAAAAATAAAATATGTTTATATTATACAATACTATACAGATGTTTTACCAATTTCTGAATTTATACACTTTTTCTGAGTCATCTGCTGACTCTTCATATATCATCTGCTTTTGCAAAACTCCCCCAATTCTCATTTAATGACGTATGTCCATGCTTAATATATTGGAAAAGTTAAGATGTGGAAGGGATAACTGTACTCAATACCAGATGTCCAGTGACTTAAAGTGGTCTGGGAAGCTAATGGGAAAGCTTCATAAGACTCCATCCTATTCCCAATAAGACCTACATACATTAGGGATGGTCCCATATTATTTTTTCTGCCCTTCAACCACTCCCTAACTTCCATCAATATTTATCTGTCTTAACTTTCACTCCACAAACGTATTGCTCTCTGCCAGGTTACACTCAACTAATCTATGAAAATGGTAAATAGCTTCCATTCCCAGGATTCTCCCACTCCTTTTCCAAATAATATTTGTAATTTAAAAGTGTGCTTATAGAAAAAAAAGAAAAGAAATTAAAAAGTTACCTTTGACTTTGTTGTACAAGTCAAGGCAAGCCAATTTTTATCATGTTCGGGGAGGGGGGGGAGCTATTAAAGAGGTAAATAATACCCAAATTATACTAGGTGGTCAATTGATTGTTTTGTCATTCTAGAACTAGTCATTATGTATGTTTCAAGGCATAGAATTTAATTGTTTAGCATTACCTGAATATGGATACATTTTTGAGTAAATAATGACTATTACATGTAGCTGAAAGTATTAAACCTGGGTGGGGTTTTTTTGCGTTTTTTTGAGGGAGGAGGAGAGGCAAGCAGGGTTAAGTGACTTTCCTAGGGTCACATAGCTAGTAAATTTCAAGTGTTTGAGGCCTGATTTGAACTCAGGTCCTCCTTACTCCAGGGCTCTATTCACTGTGCCATGTAGCTGCCCCTAAACCTGTTTTAAAATACTTCACTATTCCAACATATTTGTGATCTCATTAATAGGGGTATTCTTTGCATCATTATGGATTATTACACAACCAAGTTCTCTTAGTTTGTGCAATTCTGCTACACTGAAGATTCTTACAGTACTCTAGAGATGTCTCTCAAGGTTTTTGGATGTTCTTGCTCGTGTAAGTAGAGTACTCCAGCTCTCCATTTATTCTCCTTTGCTGTTTTGCCACTTGACTAGCATATGATCTTTTCTGTTTGCACACTTTTTTATCATATCCCTTATACCACTAACTATACACATGCCGTGTAGACATGCACTCAAATCCTAGCCACTGTTTAGTGAGCTTTGAATTACAAGTCCAGCTGCTACAGTGCTGCTTAGGTCTACCCCTGAATAACTGCTAGGAAATCTCTGCAGTGGCCACCATGATCCAATAATATTGAACTTCCAAGGCTTTTGCCAATGGCCTTCCTGACAGTCAGCCACAAAAGCTTCACCTGTCAGTAGTCAAATAGTGTATACTTTAGGTCCACATGAAAAACAAGAAAGGATTCTAATCTCATTGACAAATGGGAAGATGAAGGAGATATCCAATCTTCTATGTAAATGTACAGAAATTTCTCATTGTTATGTGATTTTATGACCTCATTCCTACTCTTACATTTCATAGGGGTTACAGTTGGGCAGTTCTGAGTATCCTGGTGAATGAGGAAGAGAAGGGAATGGTCATTTTGGGAAATGTTCCTCTATCTCAGTTCATGTTTCCAATTTCCATCCCTTTAGACTCAGAAGACAATATAGAAATGATAAGTGAACGTATCTGGCACCAAAGCTTGGACATCAGTTATTCCACTGTCTATAGTGGTTTTTTTCTTCTTTTGGAGAGGGGAAGGCAGGGCAATTGGGGTTAAGTGACTTGCCAAAGGTCACACTGTTAGTAAATGTTAAGTGTCTGAGGTTACATTTGAACTCAGATCCCCTGACTCCGGGGCCTGTGCTCTATTCACTGCGCCACCTAGCTGCCTCATTTTGTTCCAACATTTCCATAGATTTGTTTATGAACTACACATTTATGTACTTAGAAATGTTCTTACAAATAGACTATTAAAATATCCAGGACCTTAAACGATCTTTTACGTGACTTTACTGATACACGAAGCGTTCATTATCAGTTATTTCCCACTCATTTCTGTAAATATCGTATCTCCCCAAATGGGATTTAGACTACATATTTTGACTTAGAGACTAATAATTGTCTCCCCTTAAAGAAAAAATTCTTTGTCATGTTTTTATTGGGTGAAACATAAAAGAAATGTGGCAAAATTCTTCTATAGGAACTTTCAGGTTGAGGATTTCAAAGTCATGTACTGTTAGTATAAAAGACCTACTTCACTGGGCTCAGAATTCTATTCAATTAAAAGAAAATCTTTACTAATCATCTACTACATTATACTAGTCAGAGACAACAATGAAAAACAATCCCAGTCCTGGTTGGGGAATTCTTCAATTCGGAGGTCGTAAGACCATCTTAGAGAGTAATTCCTCCTGCATCAGTCCATCAATAAATCAGAAGGCAAGACTAGAAGATATTTTTAAAGGGTTAATTACCCTCAACTGAGGGATAGTTGCCAGGTGCATAATAATGGCCTCCAAAAAAAAAAAGGAATACACACACATACATGCAGAATCTTAGAGAGATATTACATGGGAAAGATGGAAGTTCAATGAACCTATTTGATAGTTTGAACAATAAGAAAATGATGTCAGGCAATTTTGAAAAGAATTGGTTAACTTTGTCATCTTAGGACCTGGCCAAGACTAGATATGTTCCATTAAAATAAATTTTCTCTGAAGTTCATCTTACAATAATGTCCTGTTGGTATAATAAATCACCAACTAGGTGGATGTCTACTTTCAAGCTGGTATCAGTTAGGTTTATTCTTACCTTGTTAGCCTAAGGGCTTCTATTTACACAATCTTTTAACTATATTTGTCTAGTCTTTATGGTTCCTTTTTTTCTTGGGAGAAATAATAATTCCTATACCCTTAAAAGTCTTATAATCTAATCATAGAGATGAAATACTCATCACACATAAGTTTTTTTTAGGATATAAATATGTGTATATATATATATACACAAACATATATAAAATATATTATACACACATATAATATATTATATGACATATAATAATAATAATTACACATATAACATACATTCATATAAAACATATTTCCATATTAGTCATGTTGTGAAAGAAGAATAAGAACAAAAGGGAAAAACCAGGAGACAGAAAAAAAAAAGAGAAAGAATATTGTACTTAGATCTGCATTCAGACTCCATAGTTCTTTCTTTGAATGTGGACACTGCTTTCCATCATGAGTCTTTTGGAATTGTATTTGATCACTGTATTTCTGAAGAGAGCTAAATCCATCTAAGCTGGTCATCACACAATGCTTCTGTAACTGTATCCAATGTTCTCCTGCCTCCGCTCACTTTACTCAGCCTCAGTTCATAGAAGTCTTTCCAATTTTTTCTGAAATCTATCTGCTTATCATGTTTTATAGAACAGTGTTCCATATTCCATTTATATATAACTTGTTCGGCCACTGCCCAGTTGATTGGTATCCTCTCAATTTCTAATTCTTTGCCACTACACAAAGAGCTGGTATACTTATTTTTGTACATGTGGTTCCTTTTCCCTTTTTTATGATATCAGATGTAGTAGTGTTATTGCTGGATCAAAGTATAGACAGTTATATAACCCTCTAGGCATACTTCCTAAGTGCTGTCCAGAATGGTTGGGTCAGTTTACAAGTCCACCAACAATGCATTAGTGTTTCAATTCTCCCATATCTTCTCCAACATTTATCATTTTCCTTTTTTGTCATATTAGTCAATCAGATACGTGTGATGTGGTATTTCATAGTTCTTTTGAACTGCATTTTTCTAATCAATGGTAATTTAGAACATTTTTATATGACTAGAGATAAATTTAATTTCTTCATCCTAAAACAGCCTGTTCATATCCTTTGACAATTTATCATTTGGGGAATGATTTGTATTCTTATAAATTTATCTATATGTTTTGGAAATGAGGCCTTTATCAGAAACAGTGTTTGTAAAAATTATCCCTGAGGTTTCTGCTTCCTTTTTATTCTTGGTTGCATTGCCTTTATTTGTGCAAAGACTTTATAATTTCATATAATCAAAATTATCCGTTTTGTACTTTATAATGTGCATTATCTTTTGTTTGGTCATAAGATCCTCCCTTCTCTGTAGAACTGACAGGTGAGCTATTCCTTGCTCTTCTAATATGCTTATCATGTGGTACACAAATCTCAGGTCACTACACACCACCTGACTTGTAGCCCACCATTAAGCCCCTTTTGTATTTCTGTTTTCGTCCCTGTTTTATATTTTAGCTTGAAACTGCTTAAGGCAGGTCTGGGCATACTGCTCAAGGTGTTCCCTGACTCTTCCCCCTGATCAGTATTTCATAGTTTCTTCTTGAATCATAGTGTACCAGGTTTGTTATGGTGCAAGGACCTTATATAAGTACCATCCTGTCTACCCTGCTGACCAAGCAGGGCCTTCACCTCCCTTTCCCAGAACATGATCCTGACCAGTCCTGGGGAATTCCAGCCCCATCTGACTACCACCTGGGGAATTCCAGTTGCCCTCATACCATGCCCCTCTACCCTGTGTCCTCCTCCCAGTTATATGGAAGACCCCTGGTACCCTTGTACTGTACCCAGCTCAGTTATGCACCATACACTGCTGAGTCACATAGAATTGACCAATGGCTGATCTTTGTACGTCACCTTTTGCTAGCTCCCCTCCCTATTATAATTTTGTGATTTGGGCCTATATAAACAAGATCTGAAGGTGCAGAAACCACTACCGATTTGAGTGAGAACTCTGGCAGTCACACGCTTGATCAATAAATCTAAATTTTATCTTGAACCCAGGTCTTAGCTCACTCATTTCTCTGCACAACAATTATCTCATCATTTATGTCTAAATCTTGTTCCCGTTATGACCTTATCTTAGTATACAGTGTGAGATGTTGGTCTATGCCTAATTTCTACCATACTATATTCCAGTTTTCCTAGCAGTTTTATCAAATACTGAGTTCTTATCCTAGAAGTCTTTGGGTTTATCACACAATAGATTACAATAGTCATTGACTATGGTACCTTGTTTACCTAACCTATTCAACTGATCTACCATTCTATTTCTTAGTCAGTTGTAGTGACCAACACAGCATCTTTGGCAGCTATGAATATACTGGTGTAATTATGAAATCACAAAATATTACAGACTTCCCACATGGAAGACAGGACCAAAACATTTATTCAAAATACTAGAAGGTTGAATCCCAACACCAGAAACACAATTTCATCATAGCAACAAAGAAATTTATAAACCTTAATGCAGGGGGCTCCACCATCCCCAAGCCTTCACCTACCTAGGGACTTCTCACAAACAAACATTCATAGCTTGTAGCTTACTTCCTCTCTCTTCCTGAGCTCTGACTGCTCTGACCAACTTCCTCTGGGCTTTACTTCACTCTTCCTGCTCCACCCATCAAGCAAGCTCCTCCTAACCACAGATTCATGTGACTCTGACTTCCATGTGACTCCAGCAGACACAATGGTCTATTAATGGATGGGAAAGATCTTCCCATTATGCAAAATACATTAGCAATACACAAGTGCTAAGTAGTTTTGATGAGTACTGCTACATAATGGAGTTTTACATTTCATATGGCTTGACCACCTTACCTTGAATTTCTTTTCATTAGTTCTCTTTATATTCTAGACATTTTATTTTCCTCAAATAATTTTGTTATTATTTTTTTATAGCTTTATAAAATAAATTTTGGTAGTTTGTTTGGTATAGAACTAAACAGGTAAATTAATTTAGGTAGAATTGTCATTTTTTATTATGTTTAGCATGAGCAACTGCATTTTTCCAGTTCTTTAAATCTGACTTTATTTGTATGAAAAGTGTTGATGTGGTTAGGGTTAGGGTTTCTCAAAACCCCAAAATACCATGTCCTGCCAAATGCATTTGAGGAAGTAGAGGATGAATCTGGCAACAGATACTGCCCAGAGGCCTAGTCCTTCAGAAGCTTTTGCACCTATAGGCCTGATGGGTGTCTTTGGCATCATCAAGCTAGCTCTGTGGGCAGGAGGAACTATCCCAGGCCATTCAAGTGACCAGCTTTGTTTTGCCCACAAACAGCAAAACCTCCCTGCACCTCCAAAATCCAATCCTGAGCCACAGTCCCATCCCCAACAGACAGATAAGAGAGGGAACCTGAAACTGGATTAGGTCCCCAGGTGTTGGGAT
>JAQQSW010004282.1:0-14476 GCA_028646575.1 Pseudocheirus occidentalis
TAATGTTCAGCATACTTCAATGCTTTATTACTGAGTCAAGGGCAAAGTTCCTAGGAGGAACATCACGGAGAACAGGGTAGAACAAGATTAAGTTATTCTTTTTTTTGTTTTTTGTTTTTTGTTTTGTTTTGTTTTGTTTTTGGAGGGCAGTTGGGGTTAAGTGACTTGCCCAAGGTCACACGGCTAGTTTTTTTGTATTAAGTGTCTGAGGCCGGATTTGAACTCAGGTACTCCTGACTCCAGGGCCGGTGCTCTATTCACTGAAGATTAAGTTATTCTTTCTGAGGCTACATAATTTGGATCACAGCCTGAGAAACATATAGAAAACTATATGTCACAGGAACAGAAGGGATGAGCAGAAAACATAATTGGATGGGAGGGAGAAACTTTGGGAAGCAAGTGAATTTTAGGGGCAGAGAATGTTAAAACTGCCTCTGTGCCTGTCATAGTGAAATGAGAGGGGATAAAAATGTATTTTCTCAAAGTTAATAGAGTATCACTTAGAATTTTCATTTTAGGAGAAAGTCTTCAAATATTTTATATTACTGATTTGATGGCATTGGATTGAACAAAAATGGATTTGTAGGATAGATACTAATGATAGAGATGACATTTCATAAGAAGTTGGTGGGTGAGGCTAGGTGGCAGAGTGAATAGAGCGCTAGCCCTGGAATCAGGAGGACCTGAGTTCAAATTCAGCCTCAGATACCTGACACACTTAGTAGCCGTGTGACCTTCAACCACAACTGCCTTCCAAAAAGCAAAAAAAAAAAAAAAAAGTTGGGAGTATAGAGAGGTTAATCATTATTCATCAAACAACAAGCATTTATTATGCACCTACTATGTGTCAACACTGTTCTAGATACTAAGGTTAGAAAGACAAAAGTGAAAAAATCTTACTTTCAAGGAACTTACATTCTAATAAGGGAAACAGATACAAATATAAATTTATATAAAACAAATACAAAGCAACTTTAGAAGGGACAGCACCAGCAGCAAGGAGACATGGAAGGATGGAAGGAGGATGGAAGGATGAAAGGATGGAAGGAAGGAAGGGAAGAAGGGAGGGAGGGAGGAGTGAAGGGGGAAAGGGAAAAGGGGGAGGGGGAAAGGAAGGAAGGAAGGAAGGAAGGAAGGAAGGACTTATTAGGTGCTTTTTACATGCCAGGCACTATGCTAAGCATTTATAAGTATTAACAATCCTAGGAAATAGGTGCTATTATGATCCTCACTTTTTCAGTTCAGAAAACTGAAGCAGATCATAGTTGAGTGATTTTGCCCAGAGACACAAATCTCGTCAGTAACTGAGACAAGATTTGAACCCAGATCTTCCTAACTTCAGACCTAGAGCTCTATCAACTAGGTGGGAGGAGAACGATATGAGAAAAGGGAGAGTCTGATGTAGAAGCTAATGTTTGAACTGAATCTAGAAGGAAATCAGTCATTCCAACAGGATTAGATGAGAAGGGAATTCCTTCTAGGCATGTGAGAAAGTACAAAGACATGGTAACAGGAGATGAAGTGTTGTTTGTGGAGAAAAGGAAAACAGACTTGTTTGACTGGACCATAAAGTGTGCCTAAGGGAGAAGGTATAAGAGGACTGGAAAGGAAAACGGAGGTCAGATTGAGAAACACTTAAAATGCCCTAAAATGAGTTTATATTTTATTCTAGAGGTAACAGGGAGTGACTGGGAATTTTCCAGGTGAAGGGGTAACATGATCAGACCCACACATTAAGAAAATGAAGTTGACTGCTACATTGAGGGTGTAATAGGGAAGAGAGAAGCTTTAGGCAGAAAGACCAATTCCTAATTAGAATGGGGTAAATTATATACAAAAAATGATGAGGACCTCTATTAGGATGATGGCAATGTAAATGAATAGAATGAGGCATGTGAAAGAAATGTGGAAGCAGAAAAGACAAAATTTACCAACTGATTAGATACATAGAGTGTGGAATAGAGAATGACAGCAAGATAAATCTGGAAGGATGTGATCTCCTTCACAGAAATAGGAAAGTTTGATAAAGGTGTGAATTTGGGAAGGGTTGGATAAAAGTAGTTCAATTTTAGACCTGCTAACTACAAAATGTTTACAAGACATCCACTTCAAAATGTCTAATAGGTAAATGGAGGACTAGACTTGGAGTTCAGGGAAGAGCCTGGGACTGGATATACATATAAATCTAGAAGTTATCTGTATAGCAATAATACTTGAGACCGTAAAATAAGAACTGTTGAATTACAGTAAGATATTTCAAACCAAAAGCAAAGGGTGGAGGAAATCACCAGACCACAGATTTAGAGTTGTATGGAACCCCAGAGGCCGTTGCATTTAGCTTATACCTCACAAAAAGAAAAAGAATATTCGCTATAGCATGCCAGATAAATGACTATAGAGGTCTGATCAAAGACCTCCACTGAAGGGACTTCCTAAGGCAGTCCATTCTACTTTGAGAGAGTCCAAATTATTAATAAGCTTTTCCTGACATGAAGCCTAATAAGTTCGTCTCTTCTACCCTTTGGTCTTAGTAGTGCCTTCTGGGGGGTAGAAAGTCAAATCTCTCCTTCTGCATAGCTCCCTTTCACTTACTTGAAGTTGGCTATCATGTCCCTAGAGGCTTTCTTTTTTCCAGGGTAAACAGCTCCAATTCATTCAACTAATCCTCAAATACATGCACTCAGGGCCCTTCACTATATTGATTGCTCTCCTTTGGATGTTCTCCAGTTTTATTAATACCCTTCCTAAAATGTAGCACTTGGAACTAAACCCAGTACTCTAGTATGGTCTGACCAAGACTAAGTGGTACCACTGCCTTCTTGGTACTGTAAACTATGCCCCTATTAAGGCATCCCAAGATCATTGGTTGGTTGCTATGTTGTACTTTTGATTCATACTGAGCCTGAAATCCATTAAATCTTCTTAGATATTTCTCAGAAATATCAGAGAAAAAATACCCTTCTACCTAATCATGGCTCTGCTATCTTATATTTGCCAAATCAAATTTTAAAATAATTTATCCATATCAAAGTGCATGTGTTTCTATTATTAGATTTGGCACAATGTTCTAACCTCTCAGAATCTTTTTATTTTACCCTCAGTCTATCAACCAGTGTTTCTATCCTGTCTAGTTTTGTAACATCCTCAAATTTGTTACAGATGCCACCAAAATCTTCTTCCAGGGCACTTAAAAAGAAAGTTAATCAGTATGAGTTCATCCAACATCCCTAGAGCACTCAAGTGGAGCTCTCCTTACAAGCCAGCATGGAACCATTAGTAACCATTCTTTGAAACCAGACATTTAACTAGGCCTTATTGCATTTAATAATTGTACTATTATCTAGCTCACATATTTCCATATTAGTTTAAAACTGTTTTTCAGTGGTTCTGGATATATAACAAGCTCATGTGGGAAAACATTTTTAGTTTGTAGTAATTTTTTTTAAAATGATAAAGGGGTTCATATAGTTTCATTTAGAAATGGATAGTGATGACATAATACAACTGTTTAATGATTTACACTTTTTCATTGTATTTTTCACTCTTTAATGAGAAATATCTTAGCAGTAGATAGAGAATTAGCTTTGGAATCAGGAAGACTTGGGTCCAATCCTCTCATTTTGCAGAAGAGAAAACAGAGTTTTCAGTAGGTTAAATGACTTGCCTAAAGTCACAAAAGAAGTATCAGAAACAGGATTTCAACCAGTGTTCTTTCCACAATACCACACTACCTCTGGAGTAAATAGCATATCCTCCCGACCCCACCCCCATTCATGAACAATGAAACTGAATGATAGTGTGTTATTTATTCAAGGTTGCACAATAAGTGATAGACTGGGATTAGAATCCTGATTTTTTTATATCAGCATATAACAACTAGTATCATGTACAAGATAGTACACATGGGGTGCTAGTACAATGGCTCTTGGAGAGACCCCCAGTTCTAATTCTAATTTTCTACTGATTATGGTAATTTAGTCAATTCACATACTTTCTAAATCCTTAGTTTCTAAATCTCTGACAAAGACCAAATGATATCAAATGTAACTCCATACATACAACATTGCATGAGTTTAAGAAAATATTTCTTCTTTCAGCAGGTAAAAATAATCAAATATGGCCCCAAATTAATCAAGTTTGATACCTTAGCACATAACTGAATAATCATTTTTAGTGAACACTGCTAAATTTCTTTGTGTGTGTGACATTATTCAATGACAACATCATGAATATAATATTCAGAGAGAGACTTGCATCTGATGCTGAAGGCTCTTGGCCTTCACCTCACCAAATAAATTTCTTTTCATCTTTACCGTGGACAACCCTTCACCCTGTCGAATGTTATTCTTTGCAATTCAGCTCACATGCTACCCTTCAAGATTTAACCAAACAGAGCAACAAGCTGCATCAGCTGCCATGTCATTTCAGGTTTTGTATTTCTTTTCTTTCCATGGGCAGCTTGTATTATAGTGATGTCTGACTTCCTCATCCTCAGTCTACTGCCATGGGCTATTAGTGCGAGAAAGAGCTTGGGCTCAGTATTAAGTTAGGGAAAATCAAGAAGGAAAATTGCAAGGGAGGAAGTTGATGACCATTTTTGCTTTCCTAATTACAAATCCCTTTTTTTCTTCTTTCTCTTCCCCCACCTCAGCCCAGTTCTCAATTATTTTAATGGTTTTACCTATCTACCCTGGTCAAGGTTGTAAATTTAGATTCAGACCAACAACTTCTCCTCTTCTTTGGTTAGTTTAGTTTTTAGCAATGAATTAGGGGAAATGTCAACTTACTCTTTTTTTTCCTTTTTGGAAATGCAACAAATCATACTCAAGGGAAATATAGAGATGGGTGCCTAGGGGTTACAGGGGATAGAAGTAAGGAACAGACACCCATTCCTGACACACTAACCATGGACAGCTCCAGCAATATTGTCATGCCACTATTTTATTCAGTCCATTTCTATAAACAGAATGCCTCAAGCATCTCAATATGTGAATTATCCTTTAAAAAAAATGTCTGATGGAGGACAGAGCTAAACAGGCACTAACAACCCAAATTTAAAGCTCAGCCCTTGTACCCTTGTAGCTCTTACTTAAGTGACCTTGTTCAAGTCAGTTCTCTTTTCTGGGCTTCACTATTCTGTAAAATGAGGAGGGGGGAGAGCAGGATATTTAGATAAATGGTATCTCAGATGCCTTCCAGCTCTAAATTTGTGATTCTATGAAATAAATAATTCCTTGCTCTCCTAAAAATTGTTTTTTTAAATAATTATGACAAAGACAACACAGATGTTGAAGCATGGAGTAAAATGGAAAAATAATATTATATTCTTTCCCCTTTCCATTAAAAAAAGGACTTACTGATTTTTTTTGGTTAATTTTCTACAAAATATGCTAGAAAAGGGAAGTGGGAAAATAGTAGATAATATAAGAATGAGAAGAACAAGGATAAAAGTTATAGAAGACATAGCTTCTTCAAATTATGTTTTGTAAGTTTTGTTGTGTTTGGTTTTTGCTACTTAAACTTCATAACCTGTCATCTGTGGCAACCATTGAATGATTCTAACCAACAGCCCAAAGCCTAGATTTGTTTATGATATATCATGACTTTGTTTATTAATAGATTTTTCTGGTTATGAATGTCAGTTCAATTTTCTTTTTGAATAATGTGAAGCAGATAACCTCAATTAGCAAGATAATTAGATTTATTTTCTTGTTGAGCAATTTCCTTAATTGTTTCTGAAACCTGCAACTAAAATTGTGATAAATAATGGGGACATTACAGTGGCTGATATAGGTGAACAATACAGGAAGTTTCTATACAGCATTACCAATCTGAAAAGTTTTCATAAATCCCAAGCGCCCAGCATCTTTTTTCTTCTACATTGATGACAGGCAGCGTCATGATGCTTCTTGCCCCATTGTCAAGAAATTCTCTCCTTAACACATGACCAATTAGTGAGTGTGTGAGTATGTGAGTGAGTGAGTGTGTGTGTGTGTGTGTGTGTGTGTGCATGTGGAAACATCTTTGGCTAATTAATCAAAGAAGAGAATTTTTTTTTCTCCAAGCTTAGTAGAAGTGAGAGGATTCTACTGAGAGTTGTTAAGGTAAAAATTAATCACTTTCTTTCTAAGGGTAAAATACATTTACTATCTTTTCCCTCCAAAGCTTTTCAGATATCAAGTTATTATCAACAATATTTATTTACATTATACTCTTGAATCTGAAACTGTTGCTTGGACTTGGATCTGAAATGTGTATTGTTCTTGTTATTTTTCTGGGGAATTTCAATTGCCATTAAGTTGAATTTTGAGTGATTCCTGATGTCATTTATATTACTAGTAAAATCAGTGGTTTCCAAAGGTTAAAGAGGCATCCTTGACATAATACTCGTGTTATCTAAGAGAAAGAAAGGAGCTGAAGACCTTTGGTTGCTTCTAAAGATGGCTTTAATGAACATTGAGATCCTATGGCTGAAAAACAAAAAGGATAGGTACATAGATAATTTCTTTTCACTGGGTCTACAAAGAAGATGAAATCTTCTTCAGCTAGGCAGACAGACCTCCATTTCCCAAGCATTTGTTTCTCCAGCAAAGATAATGCTAGAAGAAGGAGAAACTTATGACTATGGTCTTTGTCAACAACACAGGGCTAAAAAGGCTTTCAGGCCATTCTGAGTCTTATCCTTCTCTCCTCTCGCCTTTCCTCCCTGAGCATTGACCAATTACTTCCACCAATTGCTTCCTGTCTCAAATCCAGCTTTTGATCTGTGACAGGACTTTAACTTACTCTGTGGTTAATACATTTCCCAGTTAGTCTTCTGTGAATATTTTAATAGCCTAGGGCACAACTAATACCTCTGCCTACCCTCATTCCTTCCACTCGGGTCAGTATAGAAGCTTCCCAAGGCTCCCAGCTCATAGTCTCCAAAAGCCCAGGAGATGCATTAAGGCTCTAATGATCCATATAAAACCAGGCTTGGTGCTTTTTAACCCTTCCTAGTTTGTTCTCTGTCTATGGCTGAGGAGCGTCCATTTTCAAACTGTGCATCTGCAGGCTTCCAGTGGAAAATTAATAGTCTACAATATGAAGTTGATTTAAAACTTGGATCCAAAAGGTCTCCATAGTGTTGTTACATTTTGCAGTCGAGTGAATAATGTTAATATGTCTAATTAATACCTAAAGAGATTTTTCCCAATTGATCAATTACAAAAATATCATTAATATATTTCCAGGATACATTGTGTTTGTATAAGGGCTTCATTATAGAGTCATTATTCTCATTTTTCCAGGAGGAGATGTGAATATGATAGAACCACTGAGTATTTCCACTGCTGCTGTATACATAAGGGAGACTACCCTGATTAATCTGGACCAATTCTTTGAACAAATAAATCATAAAGGCACTTTAAATCACTACAGAATTTCTATCACTTCCACTGGAATTATAACCCACCTCAGGCCTTAGAAAAGGAAAACAAGGACATATTTCAAAATCAAGGGGGGAAAAACTCAGCCTACAGCCTCAGACTTACCTGAAAAACAAATACAGCTTATATTTCTAAAATGACTTTTTTTTAAAGTAAAAATGCTGGAATTCTTTTTAGGTCACTGTGATTATTGTTTTGTCTTTTCAAAATAAAATATAGTGTTTGTTGATATTGAATGTGAAAGAGATTAGATTATAACTTTATCAAGGAAGGCAATTGAAATCTTTCTAACTTTTTGTGACTATTAAGCTGTTCATTTGGTGGGGTGGGGGAAGTGATCATTAGTGTCTTTAATATGAAACAAAAGCTTCTGGATACGAGCTTCTGGTTGAAGATCAATATGAGAGATATAATTTCAGTTACTAGCTTAATAATTGTAACCATAGGGAGTCTGGCAGTGCTGGCTCTGAATGAATTAATGTAATATAGAATCCACCAGGTACAAATGGAGAGCACAAATAAAGGAGAATTGCTCCTAGTGACTATATTGGGAATTTTTAGGTAAGAGGGAATTGTGTGATGAATGCACAGTAGACTCGAGGTGGGCTCTCTTACAGTTACTACTGACAGACCTTCCAATAAGAGATCATGTAACCAGGATCCAAATTATGAAAGGAATTCATCCCAGGAAAATAAAACTGGAAAAGAACCTTAAAAAGTGGTTAATTTTAAATATCCCATTATCTTAGAATGTTCCTTGTGGGATATTTTAAGTGGGTAAAATCAAACATTGTTGACGTTTTGATGCAATTTGCTACTTTCTAAGGTACAATAGTATGATGCACTTTGATAGAAATTAAAAGCAACTTGGTCAAAAGACTATTATCTAATAAAGAAGTGATATATCATTAGCCTTTACTGATTAATAGTTATTCTTTTTCCCCTGGGCAAACTAAATGGAAATAATGTGTTCATTTCATGGAATGAGAAATAAAAAGTTTATTTTCCTTTTAATTTTTTTTTTTTACACATCACTTCCTTAGCCCCACATAGTTTCCTCATCTTTGCCTTGGTGCCATGCCCTTTGATTTGATTCTTGTACATTTGTTTTGCATGTTGAAAACAATAATCATTTCACTGACATTTTTGACATTTTTCTTTTCCCTGTGATATAGCCATGAGGGAGCTCCTTTCACTAACTGGAATCTTACACATTTTACTGGAAGATTACAAGTATAAAACAAATTTCCTTTGTCCTCTGCTAAAGGGGAAAAACTCTTTTAAAATTAAAAACTCTCCATGATCCATAATACACTTAGTTATTTCCCTAGTACATATACACATATTGATTCATATGCACATTTAATGTATAGATTCATACAAGGCACAATCAATATTCACCCACAAATTAAAATTACAGCTGAACCATATAGAAATGGAGTAAACAATGTTAGATCAGATTATTTGATTCTTCCAGTTTGTATGAGATCAAGATTTTGATCTTGATTTTGTCATACAAACTGTATGTACCAAGAAGCACAATGTTTATTCACCAATATTTGTTTATTCATTAATATTTATTCATTCTTGTATGCAGAACATTCTGGGGCAGCAGGTGAAGAGTGTAGTTACTCTATCATAAAGCTTATGGTCTAATGAGTTTCACTATTGGCTTTGGGAAAGACATTTTTAACTTTGGGGTCACTTTTAAGTAATAATTCAATGCAAATGAATTAATAAAAAGGGGCCCTCCCTTGGTCCCACAAAATCCATAAAATTACAAGAGAATAACTAGTTAGCAGAGGATAAATCTGTCTTCTTAACCTATTTTAAACCTTATTCTGTCAACCTTTCCCTGATGACTCTGATGTTCCTCAATTAATGTCTAAAGGGAATTGTCCTGTTTAGACTATGAAGTAACCAGCAGCTACTTTCAACACCAAGTACCATAGTTTCTAGGCTGCCTAAATCAGTCATTGGTAAAAGAAGTGCAGGTGTTTGTTGGTAATCTGAGAACACTACTATCCCCTAGTCCCCACCTATAATTTATGGTGTTGTTATAGGTCAGAAATAATCCCAAAGCCAGTACATCTATGGAAGCTGAGGCTAAAATGTGTCTTAAAGGGAAGAGAGGCAGTGGAAAGGAAGAGGGAAAGGGAAAAGGAGAGGGAAAGAGAGAAGAAGAAGTAGACGGAGAGGGAGAGGGAGAGGGAGAAAGAGATTTCGTTGTCAATTTGAGAACTTGTCACTCAAAAGTTGGTTGAAAAAAACTGGAAATTAGGGGGATGCCCATCAATTGGGGAATGGCTAAACAAGTTGTGGTATATGAATGTAATGGAATACTATTGTGCTATAAGAAATGGGAAGGAGATGGTCTTCATATTCACATGAAGAGGGTTATATAAACTTATGCTAAGTGGGAAGAGCAGAACCAGGAAAAATTTGTACACAATCACAGACACATTGTATATGTGATGACCAACTTTGATAAACTGGACTCTTCTCAGCAATGTACAGTTATAAGACAACTTTACAAGTGTCAGGGTGGAAGGAAATATCTACAGAGAAAGATACAGAAAGAGCAGAGTTTAAATGGAGACTGAAGCAATCCATATGCTATCATTCTTTTTCATGTTTGGTTTTCTTTCTTTTTTCCCATTGTTCACTCCACCGGTTACAACCCTTCTATACAACCAGACTAACGTACAATGTGAAAGTATTTGCAGATCCTATACTTGATTGTATGCCACCATGGGAGGTGGGGAGAAGAGGGAGGGGAGAAAATTTGAAACTCAAGGAATTGTGGAACTGAATCAGGTAAAGTAAAAGTAAATAAACAAATCAATTTAAAAAAAATTGGTTGCTAGACCCCCATCTACTTTGCAAACTACGTTTTTCAATTGTGACAAGCAGAAAAATTAAAGACCTTCAGTGTGCACTATGAGTCAAAGTCAAACATTTGTCTTATACTACTCTTGGGTACAAGTATACCTTTCAAAGTAAATATGTAAATCAGAATGTTAAAATCTTTATAGCTAAATCAAACAGTACTCACATCCACATATTTACCCATAAGTCATAAGTTATTGAAAAACTTTGCAGAATTCCTTTGGTTTACAAAAAGTCATAAAGGACAGAGAAGAGTTTTATTCAAAGAGTAATTATCTTTGGAAATGTCAGTTAATTTTCACTGTTTTCAATTGGGAAAAAACTTTGTTCATGGTGTCCAATGCTTTGTGAACTTATTTGGGCTTATCTTGGCAAAGATACTGGAGTGGTCTGCTATTTACCTCTCCAATTCATTTTACAGATGAGGAAACTGAAGCAAAGAGGGCTAAATGACTTACCCAGGGTCACACAACTAGTACGTGTCTGAGTGCAGATTTGATTGAACTCAGGGAGGTGAGTCTTCTTGACTCTAGGTCAGGAACTCTATCCACTGTACCACCTAACTGCAAAGTTGGCAAATATACAAGGATACTGTTTGAAGAACTAAATAGAAAAAGGTTTGCATCTATACATGCCTACACAGTAGTCATCACTACTCAGTATACCAGTTTCTCTTTTAGCAATCACTGACCTCCTTATAATAAGACAGTTCAGAGTTGTTTTTTTTCTTAAATCAGGTACTAATTTATTCCTATACATCAAGATAATTGCATATTCAAAGACTAGTTAATTTTGAATTTCGTAAGTCAAACCTGAAAAGATTTTGTGCCAATACCTACCCAGAGGTCATTTAATAAATAGTCTAGTAAATATCCATAGCTTTGCCCCATTTCACTATTTAGAAAAAAATATCACAAAAATAAAACTAGAAAAGTAGTGAAAATTCTAGGATGGATCTTAGATTATAGAGGGCATTGAGTCCAAAATCCTATTATATGCAGAAATTCCCTACATATTAGTGGAAAAAGTGTTTATCCAGATTCCATTACAAACATTTCCAATTATAGAGAACTAATAACATAGTAAGGTTGCCCATTTTATTTCAATTAATTACTGGATAGTTTTTTTCTTATATTGAGTCAAAATCTGCCTCTCTCTCACTTCTACTTTCTGACTCTAGTTTTATACACTAGAATTAAACAGAATAAGTCTAATCCCTGTTGTAAATGATAACTCTTGACATAACTGAAAATCATTAGCATATATCCAACAAGTCTTCTTTGTGCTGAACATCACCAGCTCTTTCTAATATTCCTCAGATGATATGATTCAAAACTTAACCATTTTGAGTTCCCTCCTACAAATGTACTCTAATTGGTCAAGAGCTCACAACATCAAATAGATCTGTGAATTCATTGATGTGGGCAGTCCTTTCAATGGTGAAGATCACAGCCTATCCATGGTACCTCCTCTTGTGTAGCCCTTGTCCATGTCTTCCCTCAAATCCTTCACAAAGTCTTGATTCAACGTTCAGGCTGAAATCATCTAGATCTCTTAAAAGAATCCCTGGCTTCCTCTGAGATTCAGCTCAAGTGCCACCACCCTCTCTAGGAGATTTTTGTTGGTTCCTACTCCCACTCAACTCTAGTGACAAGTATCACTACCTTTGAGATTACCTTTCTGGTTAAGAAATTATGTTCTTGATAAGACTGCCTTACCTATACTACTGTATTTATCTCAGATGGACTTTTTTGCATATGATCTCCTCTATTAGAATATAAGCATGTTGAGGAAAGAGACTGTTTTTACTCTTTCTTTGTATCCCTAGCACTTAGCTCAATGTCTGGCATATAGTAAATAGTTAAATAAATGTTTCATGGGGCAAGAGGTAGTAGCATGTTTTAGTGCAACAAATGCTGGGATTTTGAGAAGATCTAGATTCAAATCCTTCCTCAAATTATGGTATAACCATGAGGAAGGTACTGAACTTATTATATATCTCAATATGTCTGAATAATAATAATCATTATAGTACATAGGGCAGCTCAGGTAGTACAATGAAAAGTCCCCAGCAGGGAGATGGAAACATCAAAACAATTTCCACAATAATATAAGATTGTATTTTTCTATTAAAATGCAATTCCCTTTTCCAAGTATATATCTGTTTGAGGTTGGATTTTCTTCATATACTTTAACTAAAACAACATATGGTGACACACTGAGTGCAGAAACAGATATGAAAATCCAACTGCTTTCTATGAAGTCAGACATTAAAGAAATATATTAAAAATGCCACTTTTTGTCTTGGAAAATATAATTATTTTCATGAAAATATTTAATCTTAATGTGTAATTGGTTAATTTTTTATTTTTAAATGAATAAATATTTTAAAAGTTAATGTGTTTTAATTCCTAATATAGCAAATCTCAATAGGTATATCCTATATAACAAAAGATATCTGGCTGTCCTCAATAATTTTAAGAGTAAAAAGGGGTCATGCCCAAGACGATTTATGAACTCCTCTTTTCAACCTTTCATTTCTCCTCATGTGTGCCATAGCATTCTCCCCTCACTCTCTACCTTTATCCTCTGAGATGAATTACTTTGCCACATTCTTCACCAAAATTTTTGAGCTCATTTTTTATCGCTTCTTCTTTTTTCACTTCACTCAGACTTTATCTCACTCAGAACTCCACCATTACCTCATTCAGTCCTATCTCACATGAAGGGGTGAACTTTCTCCTTGCACAGTGAAATTCCTCTACATGCACTTTTGACCTCATCCTATCCCATTTCCTCCAGCAGATTATGCTCTCTATGATCCCACAATTTCATTAATTTTCTATGTCGGGGGAGCCAAAATGGCGGCATAGAAGCAGCAAGGTGCCACAGCTCCCACACCGCCACCCTAAACACCCATGAAATATGAGCCCTGACAAAGTCTAGGACTCTCAGACTCAAAAAAATACAGAAAACACATCTCTCGCTGAAGGCAGCTCGGCAGCAGGGGCTCATCGTGGAGGCCGGGAGCGGAGGCTGGCCCAGCATGAAGCAGAGACTGTGGCCAGGCCCAGGATGGTGGGAAGGAGCTAGGCTGAGCTGAGCTGAGCTGGACCACAGCCAGTCTTCAGAGGAGAGGATCTACAGCCTCCAACACCTCCACATCTGCCAAGGTGTGAGGAACGGGAGGAGAGAGGGGCAGCTCCCGCCAGAGCAGAGACCAGCCCAGCCCAAAACCACAGCCACGGCCTGGCCAGGTCCCAGGGTGGCCAGGAGCAGCCCAGCCTCCCAAGCCACAGCTTGACTCTACTTCAGAGAAGATCTATTGCACCCGAGGGAATCTTCATATCCAGCAAACCAGGATTAGAGACGGTCAGTAAAAGTGAAAGTGAAACTTTGAAAATTAATTTGGGGGAGGAAAAGCAGTTCAGCCAATCTGCCCCCAGGGCAAGGAAGCAGTGGGGGAGGGGAACTGATGGAACCAGCGGCAGCCCCCCACTGGGCTGCTTCAGAGCTCCTGGCCTTCAGATTTCGCAGGGGGGCTGAATCAATTGATCAGGGCCAAGTGCTCTTGCTTTGAGCGGCCTGGATCTGGATTTTGGTCTTGGGTGGTAGTCGTGGGGTGTGCTTTCAGCAAGCCAAAGCTGGGGGGACTTGCAACACCCCCCTAATAGCTCCAGCAGCTGGGAAAACCCCAGTGATTTGGAACAGAGCTTTCCCCGCTGGAAGAAGAGTTTCACAGAGCTAAAAAAAAAAAACAAAACCAACCAATTTACTGACTGGCCAACATAAGGAAAAGGAAGCAAAATAAGAACAGCAATAAAACTCTAGAATCCTTTTTTTGTGGACAAAAATGATCAAAGCATGGAATGGGAGGAAGAGAACCCAGTCAGAACCCCCACACCAAATGCTTCCAAAACACTTAAGAATGCCTACAAGCTATACATCAACTGAAAAAGGATTTTGAAAACCAAATAAGAGAAGTGGAGGAAAAATTGGGAAGAGAAATGAGAATGATGCGAAAAACCATGAAAAGAGACTCAACAACTTGACTGAAGAAAACAACACTTTAAAGAATAGATTAACTCAAATGTCAAAAGAGGCCCAGAAAGCCAATGAGGAGAAGAATGCCTTAAAAAGTCTAATTTCCCAGATGGAAA
>JAQQSW010004283.1:0-14476 GCA_028646575.1 Pseudocheirus occidentalis
ATGCTTACACATCTGTCTATGTAGGAGGCTATATATGCATATGAATACATATCTGAGCATGTGTGTATATGTATATATAGATGGTATAGGACCAATTGAATACAAAGGGATGATTCTTTTAAAAGGTGAAATTCTGAGGTGGGAGAGGACTAGAATGAGAGGAGACAGGGAGAGACAAATTGAGGTTAATCATTCCATATAGAAGAGAAGAAGGATAACTGTTAGAACTTTACTCTCATTTACTCTCACTGAATTTGTCTTAGGGAAGGAATGACATAAACTCTAAACTGGGTATCATGCCAAACAGGAGAGTAGGGGGCATGGGGGTGAGAGGCAGGATGACAGAGGGGAGGGCAGGGTATGGGGGAGGGATGCTGTAAGCACACTCTTCAGTAAAGGGACAAGAACAAGGTAGAGAATAGAACAAGGGGGGGAGGGATAGGAAGGAGTTACATATGATCAGACTGTCACAATATGTCCACTGTGAAAATGTCCTATGTAATTACACATGCACATCCTGTATTGAACTGCTTGTCCTTCCAGTGGGGGTGGGTGACAAGGGAGGAACCAAAAGAATCTAGAATTTAAAGCTCTGAAATACATTCAACTAGTAATTAAGATATACAGTATCTGGGGTAGGGATACCCTCCCTACCCTGCCTGAAAGTTGGAGAGCAGATTGGGGTAGGGGCTTTACAGTGGGATTGCTGTTTTGGGGTCAGGGTAGGGGAAAAACGGGGAGAAAATTTGTAACTCAAAAATCTCATGGAAGTGAATGATTTCCATTCATTCCCATAAACAAGGAAACAAATAAAAAATTAAAAAAATTGCTGTTATGGAAATGCTTATTTTATCCTATAAATTAAAAATAAAATAAACAAAAAAAATTTTTAAGAGTATATGTGTGCAGATGTAAGGTATCAGAGGACTGGAAAGGTGTGTGTGGGAAGAAAGAAAAGGCTTTAAATGACAAACAGGATTTTACGTGTTATCTGGAAGGTAAGGAGTTTATAAAGTAAAAGAGCAATTGGCCATATCTCCACCTTGGAAAATCACTTCAGTGTCTTAGCAGAGGATGGACTGGAGTGTATAGACTAGTAGAAGGCAGAAGAACTGGCAAGGCTGAGAAGGGAACTTACATAAGCATGGTAGAAAGATCAAAAAGGATGAGAACTGAGAAAAGATCATTGCATTTGTCAATTAAAAGATTATTTGATTGCTTTGAAAGGAGCAAAGAGAACATTTTTGGTTGAATTATAAGGTCACAAGCCAGAGATTTATAAACATTTTATTTCATTTCCATAGGAATATTCAACATTAAAATTGTTTTATGATTCTCCTTTTCTTCTTTACTATTCTTTAATTTGGAAAATTGGATCATGTGTCTTTAAAAAAAAACATTTTATAGAAAACTTTTTCTTCAACTTTTGAAAATACTTTTTAGCATAAGAATAAAATTTACTTGTCAATCCAAATGAGCCAGTATTTTCTCCCTCTAGCCCACTCACCATTCTCCTTCATAGTTCTTCTGTGGGTTACTAAAGGCCTCAATTTTCAATTTTGGTGGTATAATAGTTCAATTTCTTGCATGTTCTTTTTGGTATTCTATATGTAGGAAGCAACGAATTTCAATTAAATTTTGTTTTCTTGGCAGAAGATACTGTGTTGTAGTATTGGATGACTTTTCTCCTCTCATTAACAGGAAATTCACCATCTTTTTTATTTTAGCAATTTTATTTTCACATATCTTTTTTTTCTTTTGATCAATCAGTGAAAATGAATTTATTGGTTGTAAAATAGTTTTTAAATTAATATTAATTTGATTCTAATGTATTTTTTAATTGTCAAGATTTCTTCTTTTGTGACTGTTTTGGCTTCGTTCATTTGATGAATTTTTATTATAGTTTTTCTAAACTGACTATTTCATTTCATGAGTCAATAGAATATGTTTTTCCTGGTACAGACAATACAGAGACACAATAAGTCAAACTTATTGTCTCCTGTTCAACTTTCATTGGTTGAAATTCTTCCTCTGTGAATTCCTTTAGCTACATTTCAAATGTTCTGACATGTTGTAATGCCATGCACTAGCAGATTCCCAAAAGAATCCTACCGTGAACAGCTTTTAAGGTTCAGATTACACAGTATAGTGAACACTCCAATTATTCCATTACAAATCAAGGCCAATATTCACAACAAATCACAATATAATAGTCACAACAAATCAATGTATGGTATAATATTCACAACATTGTGTCTTATCACAGAAAATCACTATATAGTGTTCAGAACAGCTAAACATTAGAATGGCCACATGGCTTTCACCACAGTGGCCACAATATTTAGAACAAAGAACAAAAGAATAATCATCTGGTTTCCCTAAGAGGAAAATCCTCCTTACTTAATCGTTCAGTCAATTCACAATATAAAAAGCAATACTTAATCATTCAATCAATTCACAATACAATAATCTATCTTCCACTCTTGGGGCAATTATAGATTAACTTAATCAGTCACTTATCTAGCAATGAGTCACTAAATACAATCATTAGAAAAATACACAAACCTTCCACCCCTCGGTGTCTAGTATGCTTCAATTTCATATGCAGCCAAGGGGAGGCCTTTTCTTCATCTTGACTTGGGATGGTCTCTCAGATTCCCTGCATCCCTTCCATGGTACAAGCTCTTACTTGAGTCCACCAAACAGTCACATGAATTCAGAAGCAGACAGCTCCCAGTTCCTTGTCCAGTCCTCTGAGCAGTTCTTGTTACACACTGAAGCTCACAGGGTCCAACACATCTCAAACCCTTTACCACTTCTGTTGCAAGGAACTCGAGGATCCACCAAGCCAGAAATAAAGTCTTATCCTAGTCATGCTTCTTCAGTCCTCCAGCAGTTCCGCTGGCCCTAGGACCAAGGACAAATCCTGACCTTCCAAGCAGCCTTCCAGGAAGCCCTCACAGCCTTCACCAGATTCTGGTCTCATAGAAAACTCTAACTCAGTTCTTAGTCCAGCAGCCCAGCTTCCAAATGCTGGGACAATTCTCCCTCCACCAGGAGCCATAAGGAGGAAAATTACCTATTCTGATTCTTTGTCTCTAGGAATCTTCTCATATATACACACTGGCCTTCTGTCTCAGCCAACCCCCTCCTGCCACATCAGCAACAGGAGACAGAATTCACACCCTCTGTTAACACAGGAGACAGAGTTGTACCTTCTACTTCTTTCAAATATTCACACCCTCTGCCTCTTTCAGAAAAATACTTAGCCCTTAGTTACTAAGGACCAAGTATCTGCTAAATTAATTACCATTACAAATGTCATCTTGTTTATATAGTTCTTATTTGTATTATTTATTATTTGCTTCACATTATTATTGTGTATTTAAGATTTAAGTGTCTATCTTTTGTTCATGTTGTGCTATGGTCAGTAAAGCATATGTTTAGAATTTCTGTCTTTTGTGTTTGCTTATAATTTCCATGTCTTAGTGCATCGGATATCATGTGATACAACTGTGAGGGATAATTTGCAGTGAAGTTTCCCCATTCTGAAACATCAAATTTTGAGTGGCTTCAGCATCCACTAGGCCTAAGTTTAGAAGTCACCTGACCTTACAGGAATCTGGCACTTAGAGTAATGTGGACCCTCCCCAGGGCCACTCCAAGATATGCCAAATAAATACAAAACTGCTTTGCTGGCCTTGCACTGGACACTCACATGTTTCTGTGATCTTTGTATCTGAGACAGATTCCCACATTTCGATTGTGAGCCTGGTCCCCATCAATGGGAGTAAAGGCCAGTTGGGAGTTGAGGTTTCTACATTAAGGGGTATATAACCATGGACTTGCTTCTACATGTTGTACTCCCTGGCAGATGCTGTTTGAGCAACAGGGGCAGTGCCCTTTCTTAAGAGAAATTATAAAGACCTTTTCTGATCTCAGATTCAGACTCCAAATTCTTTCATCTCATACACAATGAATAAATATTTAATGAAAAATATTTTTAAAGTATATAAATATTAGTATTTAGTTCTTTCATTTAGAAATAAAATTAGTCTTTTAAATCTAACTTTTTGAATGGTCTGTTAGATTTTATGTTTTTCTTTTGTTTTTCTTCCTAATAGATTTATCCAGTATTGAGAAAGGAAAATTCCCTCAATTTGCTTACACAATCTTTTAATTTTTTTCCTTATCCTTATTACAAATTTTCTAGATGTCACATCTTTGTTCCATCTTCTGTTGCATTCCTTTGATTAGAGATATTCCCTAAAATTTAATTACCCAAATTTACTCCTTCAAAAAAACAAAGCAAAGCACCTATTACTGTTTATTTAAAATCTGTTTTCTGCCTCTGGAATTTTCTCTCCTTTTCCTTATACAGGGCCTATGTGCACCAAGAGGCAAATGTACTCCCTTCTCTTTGGGGGAAATGCAGGCCAGGGGTATATAACCATGTCTCTACCTCAAGGTTTCCTAAGTTTCTCAAAGTCTTAAAAAACAAAGCCAATTATAAGTTCTCTATCTCCCCCCCCCATCCTTTTAAGGAATATTTGTTTTTGTATTCCCTGAACCCAATATCTCTTCACTAAGAAGGGATAAATCCTCCACTATCCCCACTAAGTCTCTCTGCATGAAAGCTCTTTCCATACTCTTCCATTCCACTATCACCCCAGAGACTTAAGGAACCTTTACCTCCTTTCCTCTCAGACTCAGGTCAAATGAAAAGATATCTCTGGATCCATCATGTTTCTTCTTCTCTTAAAATGATAGAAGAGGAAAGTTACAAATGTTGGAGGGCATGTGGAAAAATTGGAACACTAATCCCCTATTGGTGGAATTGTGTACTGATCCACCCTTATTTTATGTCTAATGGTAGCCATCTCTAGGGCAGGAGAAGAAAAAAAGAAATTCACATGATAATTTTGTTGCATTCTTGAAAGGAATTATGTGTTGTATGTAGTACATTTGCAGTTTCATGTGCAATCATCTTTTTTACATGTAAATGCTTGTTTTATTCCATAAATCAAAAATAAAATTTTTAAAACTCATCCATTTTACATGGAGTAAGAGGACATTAGTTCTGATCTCTGCTCTGCCATTTACCATCTGTGTGATCTTGGGCAAGTCAATTCACTTTCACAGTTTCCTAATTTGTAAGATGAGATAACTCTATGCTGTGGTCTTTAAAGTCTCTTCCATCTATAAAACTCGTATTAAAGGTAGAGATAATTAACTCTATGGGAAGCGCACCAGACTTGGAGTCAGGAAGACTTAAGTTCAAATCCAGCCTCAAATATTTACTAGCATGTGATCCTGGGCAAGTCATTTAACTTCATTTGCCGCAGGTTCCTCCTCTGTAAAATGGAATCTAATAGCTACCTCTGAGAATTGCTGCAAGGATTTAATGAAATAATAATTGCGAAGCACTTAAAACAGAGCCAGGAAGATTTAAAAAGTATATAAATGTTAGCTAATGTTAGCATTATTTTATATCAAAGGTGCTCTGATCCAAAAATGAGCAAGTAGTGGTAAGGTCTATTTTTGGCAGTATATTCTTTTTCTTAGTATCTATAAGGGGGAAAAGGAAGTTATAAATGCATTTTCAGCTAAAATAGACCTCCAACTAATTTTTCCTGTCACATTTTTAGCATATTTGCTGGCAATTTTTAATTACCAAATGAAAATGTAAACAATTTTATTTTAAGTAATTTGTCTGGAAGCCCCACAGAAATGAATTATTTACAATGTGCTATAGACTACATTTTACATTTCAAGAATAACAGTTTTCTATTCTGCAACTACCCTAATATAAATGTTTCCAGCTGGGCTTTGTTGGCTTATTCTCTATGATAAATCTTATCTGCCTTTTCATCTAAAGTTATTAACTGATGGGGCAAAAATAACACAATCTCAGCTGGCTTTGTGGCCTACATGGCGCAACTGTAGCAAAAATGCAAATTGCTTCCTAAAAGTAGGTTATGTTTTTGCAATGAAAATTCTTTCCAATACATTTCACCAGTAAAGGTAAGTAATGCTTTGAGTGTAAATGATAGGGGAATCATAAGAGACTATTTGAAATCTTTTCAAGCCGTTAGCCTCAGACATCAAGCAGAGGCTTTAAGATAAAATTGTCTCCTTTATCCCTGTTTCCCAATTGCTTTTTAAATAAAGTGAAGTTTCAAAAAATATACAAGGCAGTTCTTATATATTTCAACTGTACACTTAATCTAAACAAGTATGCATAACGGAGACAATCAAAAATCAATCCTAAAATAACTGAAAAATATTTATTCTTGAGGATTTTTTATGCACATGGTACCCTACTAGTCAATGCAATGAATACAAAGCCAAGTAAGACACGGCCTTTGTCTTTAAAAGGCTTATAAACCTTTTGTGTTGACAATCCAGATAAATAAAAATTGTATAAAATTGTATATGTTATGAACCTAATGAAGGTTGAGGACAATATGAGTACTTAATGAGTCCAAAGTAGTGAAAGATCACTTAAAGAACTGGTTGTCCCTCCGGTGAAAGTTCGAAAGATAGAGGTTTGTTTTAAGCCTTGAAGGATAAATAAATTGTGATAAGAAATGATACTCATTATTTATTTTTATTTATTATGATTTTATTATGTCCATTTAATAAGAAGGAAAATGAGGCAAAAAGAGGTTAAGTGACTTGCCCAGGGCCATGCAAGTAATAAGTATCTAAGACCAGCTTTGAACTCTGATCCTTCTGACTCTAGCTAGGACTGCTGCTCTATCCACTATACCACCTGATTACTTCCTCACTGCGGCAACTTTTGTGTGTGTGTGTGTGTGTGTGTGTGTGTGTGTGTGTGTGTCTGGTCTCTGTATTTAATTCCATGAGGACTAAAGTATGAAAGGGTTTGATAAAGATTTTAGCAAGTTAAAAAATGTGTATAGGCATAACTTTTCCAGAATTCTTGAGTTTCTATTTTTCTTTACTCTTGGAGAGACTTCTGCTCAGCATTTTCAATAAACCTGGAGCTTGGAGTTGAAGGAAAAACCTGCTCTAGGACTGTGATTTTTGTACCATGCACTGGGAAGCAAAGCAAAGTGTGCTTGCTTGGAGACCACACACTAGTCGAGGAAAGAAAACAAGATTATTTTCCTACACTGTTCACAGACTTGGAGCAAAGCTGAAGTATATGTAAGGTATTGATGAGAGCAAGCAAGCTGATGCCTGTGTTAGAGCTGATACAGTCACTGTTGTAACCCCAAACCCAAAATCCATTGGTACAGAACTTTCTCCTCATAAGGGGAGTACAATGTCCCTCACCTGGTGAAAAGTGGCATGGGGTTGGCCAGAGAAAAAAAGAGCTCCAGCCTCTTCAAGTCTTTAAACCTGCTTTGAGTCTGAGTTGTTTCAGGTTTGGTTTTTTTTTTTTCAGATTTTACAGTCACTTCAGGTGCTTATGGCTTTCCAGCTTTGAAGGAGAAGATGGATCATTCTCAACCCCACATTAGCTTGCTGAAGGGAAAACACAACTCCAGGAACAAGCCAACATCAGAGGGGCTGGCAATCTCCATCATGTTCCTGTCCAGAGACTCCAAAGAACTTCACCTTGAGCTCTGTCTCTGTGTCTCTGTCTCTGTGTGTCTCTCTGTTTCTTTGTCTCTCTCTCACTGAATTTCACAATTCCCAATGTATTGTCTGAAATATGTTTCCTGTGTATATTTTCTCTGATTTTCTATTGATTTCGATAAATGAAGATTCTTTGCTAATTGCTAAGTATGTGTTCATTTTGAAACTAGAATTTGGTGAGAAGGGAATCAAGTGTTTGATACAAAACTTGGGATCCTGCTTCTTCCAATAATGAAAAGCAATTGGAAGTATAACCTGAACCTGAAAATTTCATTCACTCTAAACGAACAATGTTTTAGAAAACAGAAAGATATAATTCTAGCCTGTTGCCCTCCTGCTCTGAAGAGAGTAGTATGATCAAGCTTCTAGCCCCAATCTACTGCAAGATGTTCCTTTTGTCAGGAAATAAAGTCTCCTTTGGAGAAGGTAGAGAGTAGAAGATGCTAAAGATGATTATGACTCCCTTTGAACAATTCAATGACATCTTCATGATACTTGTAGTTAACAAGCCTTACTACACCATCACTGTGATCTCAAACAGAACTTCAGGCTATAGTTTGTTATTTTCCTGTTTTCTAAGAGTTTGCTGAGGAAGATCTATTAGTTTTAAAATATTTATACACTTCTCTACCTCCTCAAACTGACTGGAAGGAGCAAGGGAAGGCAAAAGGAAATTAACCCAAGATTTAAGGATTTTGTACCTTTCTATTTTAAAGCTTTGTTTGATCATTTGCTTGGTGAATCCTGTATGTATGATAAAGTTAATAAATTACATTTCTAAATGTAGAACATTGAATTTTATTATTTCATTCTTCCTTTTTTATTGAGGGGGAGGAATTGGGGGAGGGGTAAATGAATTGAAAACGGTTTTGGTGTTGCATTTGGGGCTTTTTCTGCTTATGATTAGTCATACAGATAGGCTTCCCTTGAACATGGGGACAATTTAGTCCTTTTAGGACTAAGAGAAAATTGAGAGGGAATGATTACAGGGTGGTAGGCAACTCACAGGTTGCTGTGTTGCCATCTGGTGGCCAAAACATATAATACACTCTCTCAGCTAAATGATAAAATCAACATATCGCGTAATCCTGATTTTCTTAAGAATATTAAAGAGTAGGGTATCAAGGGTTGCTGTGTGTGCATCTTTTTGGCAGTGCTATAAACACTACCCGATGCTCTTGTTCCATTAGGAATGCATCTCTTCTGAGAATCACCAGACAGTAAGACTAGAAAAGGTGATCCAGCTACATAGAGATGAGGGTTGATGTAGTTGATGACTAGTACCTATTTAGTTTTAAAACTTAGAGGAAGGTCCCAAGCATATTTATTGGACCCTCTCTGGAGGTTTAAAGAGAGGACATAGTTAAGAGCTGCACAAAATGAGAAATCATGGATGTGTTGAAATCTGCATCATTTCAATTAGGTCGACGTATTTGTCCTTATAAGCTCTGAGGATATTTATCCCAATTCTAGTTCACACTGATGGATCTGCTTCCTAATGTTGTGCTGCCTATCACCTTCCCTCAAGGCTCTGGAGTGCCCATGAGAGTTGAGGGGTAACTTTTCTAACTATATTAACTCAACTTTTCATTTCAGTTTATTCTCCCAAATACCAGTCAAAATTAGCAACCCAATATCAGTTAACCAAATAACTTTAATAAGCTTTTACAAAGGAATATTTGCTGATAAGACACAGCAAAAAGGGAAGTACAAACATTTCCCTCCCAACAAACGGGGGCCCATTTTTCCCTAGACCACTTGGATCACTTAAATAAAGCCCAAAATTAAAGAAACTCCTATATAATTTTTCCCCAACTAATTTCACTTTTGGATTCACCATAGCCAATCAATGAAATATTGTAGTTCTGTCTTTGCCAACCTTTAATCTATACTGAGTCAAACAAGTTCAAACATCATCTCAACTGAGTGCAAAATCTGGCATGGAATCCCACTCTTAGAACACTGGTGGTTGGGATGACTAGGTGGCACAATGAATAAAGGACCTGCCCTGGAGTCAAGGGGACGTGAGTTCAAATCCCACCTCAGACACTTCACATGTACTAGTCATGTCACCTTGGACAAGTCACTTAACCCCAATATTGCCCTGCCTTCCCCACTCCAAAAAAGCAAAAAATAAAAAAAAATAAATAAAAAAAGCTGGTGGCCAATATTCTGGCTTTTAAAAGTTCAAAAAGGCAAAAAGGCACCTAAAACAAGCAAGGAAAAGTACAATACTGACGTAGAGAGCAGAGTTTGGTACCCACAGGCTACATATTGGTTCTGGGTGAGAAATGTTGGGGCCTCTCCCCTACAGAGTCTTAAAGCATGCACATATCTTTCCTTCAAACATAGTCAGGGGTGAGGTTTGGGGAGGGGGACGGGAAGCCAGATAGTGACTTTTGAATGCACACATGGTTAGTGCACTAGCTCTGGTTATACAATACCTGCACTTGCTCCAAAGTGATCAGAATTGCATTAGCAGCAGCACACTTCGCATGTAAGCAATTCCCTACTTCAATATTGGAATTGTAATAAAAATTTATGTTCAAATATATTTGTCAGCCTCAATATTTTTTTCATTATCACAAGTAATTATATAGTAAACCATTGTCTTGGACAGTGTACTTGATTTTTTTCCTCTATGCCACAGAAACCTTATTTTCTAGTCTACATTTATAAGATTCCTTGATAATTTTTATACTTTTTTCTTCTGATTTTTCCAGCTTTTTGAAATTATGATGCAATAGAAACTGATTCTACCAAAGCAAAGAACTTTGCTAAATAATCATCCATACTAAATATACCCAAAATCAGAATCAATGAATGCATAGGTAGAAACAACTTTCTTATATTATTAATTTTTTTGTTTGCAATTTTTGCAGGATGTAGGAATTCCTGGTACAATTTACAATATTTAGATGAATGAGAAAAGTATCAAATAAGGTAAAATGATAGATATTTTGTTATTATAAGTATTTGATTTTATTTTTGAATAGAACTTTTACAAATTCATATTTTTAAATTTTTGATTAACACAGCCTCCACAGCAAATATATTTTAAGACATATTTTCTCACCAGAATCTAGAAAATAATAAGGCTGTTACAGAAAGACTGCAGTGTACTGAAAGACTACACTGTACTTGTTATTAATCCAAGTCACTGTGACCCACATTCCCAATGGACTTCCTTTGATTGCTCTGCAGGTGCATCAGTGTAAGTGAGCAATTATCTCTTTGGGGCATACACACAAATAGATGCACCTGAAAATATGGAGGCACATTTTTAGAGGCCCATTATCTGTTTATATTTTCCCCTAGGGATCTGTAGTTTTCTCTTTTCTTTCCAGGTGATATATTCCGCTATAAACAGTAATGGTGACCATCTATTGATATCATTATTATTATGAACATTATTAATAATTGTAAGTGGCTAGGATATATTGTCATTATGATGTTCTGGGAACCCTACCAAACAAAGAGGAAGAATTTCAGGCTACATGCAAAGAGACTGTAGACATTTTGCCCTTACCAATATCTTTCTTATGGTAATTGGCAAGTAAGAATACTACAGTAAAACGCTTCTCAGACTTATCTTTTCTCAAAAGATGAGATTATCTGACACTCATTTCCTCTTAATGCATAATGGATTTTTCTTCTAGGTTTCCTGTGAAATAGAAACAATACATTCAGTTAAGAGCCAAAGCTTAATACAAATGCCTATTTGAAAGATGTTTGATGCTCAGATAAAAGGCAAAAAAAAAAAAAACAATTCTCTCAAAAATAAGTTTAAAGGGAATGGTAGATAACTCAAGTAGTCATATCGATTACTGGTTAGGAGAATTTGGAGTGAATGTTATATTTCTTGAGTGGTTATTTGGAAAATAACCACTCCTTTTTTAGCTACCATTTTCATTTTGGCTCAATTTTTAATTGTTCTCAGTGGTGATAAACACACACACACACACACACACACACACACACACACACAGGATAAATGAAAAACAACAGATGATTCCAAATTCATTTCACCTGGTAGTTGCAACGTTCTGCGCTGCCAAAATATTTCCCCAGGATGCTATCAAAGGATAATATTACTGACTTAATTTTTATGATCACTTCTTTGAATAGTATACTCTTTTTTAATTTTTTTTTCCTTTTTGCCTTTCGAGGGCAATTGGGGTTAAGTGACTTGCCCAACGTCACACAGTTAGTTTTTGTGTTAAGTGTCTCAGGCCGGATTTGAACTTAGATCCTCCTGAATCCAGGGCAGATGCTCTATTCACTGCGCCACCTACCTGCCCCTGAACAGCATACTCTTAAGCAAAGAAATGGATGAATATCATAGCAGGCATAAAACGCTGGAAATTTCTGTAGAGACATAAACAGGATGAGCCCTAGAAAAATTGAGAATTTGATGCAGTCATGGATTTATTTTCTAAGATGTTGAAAACAGGTTTGTTAAATATTTATTTTGCTTTTATTAGAAATGCAAATATTATCTGTCTAAAATTTCATTCCCATCAAAGTTTTTTTTAATTTGATATTTATGCCATTTTATTGAAATTTATTAGAAATTAGAGGAACAGAGTTAAGATGGCAGAGTAGAGGAACAAGAAAGTATACAGAGCAGATGAAGCACTGGAGCCCAACTTTCCCAATACTACCCTCCATTAAAAAAATAATAACATATCAAATCAAATTATGGAGCAGCACAGACCACAAAAGATGAGAGTGAGACATTTTTCCAATCCAAGATCAGGAGAAGTCAGTTATATTGGGATACAACACATCCAAAGTACTGCTGGCAGCAACAGCCTAGTGAAGGCCTCAGAGGAGGTGACAGCAGCAACAGGAAGGAGAGCTGCTTCAGAAGCTCTCAGACCCAAGAGGTATCACATGTATGATTGATATCATATTTCTTGATTTCTAAATATATAGAGAATGGGCAAAAAGTATGGAGAGAATTTAAGACTCAATTTTTAAAAAATGAAAGCTAAAAAAAGAAAAGAACACAAGTTACAGACAGGCATATTTGGACATGTTCCTTGTAAGGACTTTTTGTGCTTGATTACCAATTTGTTAAAAAAGTTCTTTGTTTTCTCCCATTCTTGCTCTCAGTTAATTGTGGGGAGATTAGTCATAGTAATGGCAAAAATGAAAAGTCATTATCATTTTTAAGTACAAAATAGACCAGATGGAAGATCAGAAGTTAGCATAGACAAGGCAGACAAATTTGAAAATAATGTGTTTGCTTTTGAAAAGGTGAACTGACATGACTATTCACAATTTAACATAGAATCCTTGTTTTGTATTGTTTTGGTGTGTATTTGTATCATTAATAATACTCACACCTCCTGTGGAGGTGTAAGACAATAACACCAGCACACAGAAGGGCAGATACCACAGGTCCTTTGATCTGCTTTTCTAAAGGAAAGGCAGCTTCAAAGGGGTCAACAATCTTACTTTAATTAAACAATGCAGACAGATAAATAGAAAGAAGTATTTCCAAGATAGAATCCAATAAAAATAAAGTAATAGATACATAAAATAATGTAATAGAAAGTAATTAATTAAAGTAATATATAAATAATCACCAGATCAGGAAGCACCAATATCTGGGTTCACAAAGCAGAAGGGGGGGCTTAACAAGGGCTACCCAGAGTCTTGTCTAGCCAAATCCTAAAGACCTCAGGTGAACATTTTTCACAACAGGTCACAACTGTGACCTGGGCTAGAGCTCAATGCAGCAAGACATCTGTGACTGAAATAACTGTGTACATTTAGACCTGAGAACATGGCTTCTGTTTGTTCCAGGAAAAGAAAAGAAGCACATGTAGTCACATAGACCTATTAATGGTTGGGGAAGATCTTATTAACCTTACAATATGGAAGTGCTCTGTACTAGTGTTTAATCTTAGAATATATAAAATAAAATTTAAAGGATTATTTGGCCTTCTTATGCAAAATATAGATGAATCACCACAACCTTCCCTGTCATTTTGCCTAAGGAGTAGTTAGAAGCAAACATTTTTGAAAAGGTATAGGGTCAAAGGAGAAAATAGAATAAATAAGTAGGGGGCAGAATAGGATGAAGGGAAATATGGTTAATCTTTCACAATATCACAATTATGGGAAAGATTTGGGTAACTACACATGTACAATCTATATTGAATTGCTTATCTTCCCAGTGGGGGCAGGTGAGGAGGGAAGAAGGGAAAAAATCTGGAACACAAAGTTTTAAAAGCGAATGCTTGAAAAAATTGTTGTTGTTTTTACATGCAATTGGGAAATAAGATATACAAGCTCTGGGGTATGGAAATCCATCTTGCCGTTCTAGAAAGTTGGGGGGGGGTGTTGATGTGGGAGGATACAAGAGAAAACAGATTGGGCAAAGGGATATTCAGCAGGCTTGCTATTTTGGGGTAGGGGTAGGGGAAAGACAGGGAGAAAAAATGTAACTCAAAATTTTGTGGAAATGAATGTTGAAAATTAAAAATTAATTAATTAATTTAAAAATTAAAAAAAAATTGGGGCGGAGCCAAGATGGCGGTGTAGAAGCAGCAAAGGACAACAGCTCCCACACAAACACGCTAAAAAACTCATAAAATGGGACGCTAAACAGATTTTCAAGCTCCAAAACTCTCCACAACACAGAAAGCACATCTGTTGCTACAGGCAGCGCAACAGGCGGGGCTCTTCGCAGCAGTCTGGGAGCCAGGGCTGAAACTCCAGCCAGGTCAAGCCCTGGGGCATTGGATGGGGAACCACGGCTATAGGAGAGCAGATTGGCTGCACTGGAGGCAGAGTTACCACATTCATCAGGCCAGAAGACAAAAAGGCTAAGAGAAAGGTCAGTGGATTTTGCTAA